>JAPDSC010156581.1:0-35399 GCA_026290005.1 Latrodectus geometricus | reverse complement strand
TAGTGGAATTATAAATCCTTAACACTTAGCTATATTTCATTAAATTTTTATAATATAAATCACTTAACTTTTCTAAGTAACTTTGCTTTAGAATAACCAATTTTTAATATAGTTTTCATGCTTTCAACCATACTTTCAATTAAAAATATAGATATCTTTAAATTTAATTCAAAATATAACAAATGAAACCATGTGTTAATAGCATTTTAAAAAAATGTGATAACTGCTGCAAAGAATTATTGCACATTAATTTTGGAAGCAAAAGTTCATAAAACAAGAAATATCCGATTTCTTACATAAATCTAATTTTATCTTTTTTTATTCTCTGAATCAAATACAGGTAATTTTATTTTTCTGGGAAGATTGCTCTTTTTCTGAGAACTAATATACTCCAGTAAATCAATAAAATTCAATATTTTTATCTACTATCTGTTTATTACCAGTTCTATTGACATATTTCCTGTGGCGGTACCTATGCACGCAATAACATGTTGCACCCATAACCTGAATTTTATGCTAGCAACAATACTTAAATATATCATTTTTGACGTCATTCTGAATTTTCCAATTTTTAATTCATTCTTATTGATTATTATAGGGTAGATTGATAATAAATATTTCATAACTCACCTGTTTTTATAAAACTAACTAGAGATTCCCAAATAGGGGAACTCGGATTTCCGATTTCTTACTTAAGAAAGAGAAGTAAGTTATATTACATTAAGCACATGTTATGTTATTAAATATTCTTAGTATTTAAAATATTATGTCAGGAAGACAACATGCTATTCACATGAAATTTACAGGAAGGAAGAAAATTCTGTGATTTACTTTTCACAACATTCATGTAAATTAGGCAGTGACAGCGATATCTAACATGGTTTATATTGAGAAATTGCACGATAAGTTACTCATACATAAATTGCATTTAAACATTATTACCTGATGAAAAGTTTCTGAAATGTCTTCCATAAGAAGAAGAAATACTTACCAACATGCTTACGAATTTGAGAGATTTCGAATTTTACCCTACCGAGATTGCGGTTTATCATATCACAATATTGCTGCGGTGTGTCAGTCAAAATCCCATGACTATCTGCGAAGTGTGCAATCCATAGATTCAATATGGTCATACGGAATGTGATGGTGGATCTTAAAAACCTGTTATCTCTATTAGTCATGGAGATATACATGTTATGCGCATGCTCTAAATAGCTCGAACGTAATCAAATTATGAATCGTATTCAAGAAATGATATAATTTACAAAACAACTGTTTGCAGGGCGGTATTTGTGTAGATTGTCAGTTTGACAATCATAGATTTAGCTACCCTTGACTCTACATCAGTCAAAAGTATTTTTTTTATTTGATTAATGGCGAAACTGGTCATAAAAATTGCGTGACTTCGTATTTTGCTATGAATTCGGATATCACTATATTGGCCTATCAGGTGCAATGATAATACTTGGAGTCATTGGACATTTATGGCACAGCTTGTTCTTTTTGGACCTTGTGCCACAAAACCCAACCAACCAAGCATTAGGCATTTGTCTTGATTACCTCGTGTTTTCATTGACAGTGTTTCAAACAATGGAAATTACATTTCTAATGTCTTAAAACTTGTGAATCTACATTTTTTCATGTACTCCAAAATATATTTTTCAGCAGGATAGTGCATGACGGTATACTACTAGCATTACATTTATATTCTTTCATGGAGTAAACGTGTGTTGTAAATAGACTGTGACATAACTCTACGCCAGTCACTACGGTCGATGAATTATGGCATCCTGCTGTAGCTGCATGAGCAGCTATACATGCACATATCATCCAATCTCTATTTGACTCAATATCTAGACGTGTTAGCAATATTATTGCAACTAGATGTGGCTGTTCTGAGTATTAATTTCTCAAGATCTATGCAACTAAAATTTTTTTTTTTTTTTTTTTTTTTTTTTTTTTTTTTTTTTTAATCACATGTTATTCCTAATACACAAAATATTCGTCCAATAAACAACATTCTGATTTTTTCCTGGTGCAAAAGTTTTATTGGTCAATGTGAATTTATGTATTATATATTTATGATCTTTATATTAATGTATTATACTGTGTTCTTATTGTATTATTTCTACACATTTGTAATGCAAAAGAAAGTTGAAGATAATAATTTATTCTTATAAAATCCTTTCAAATCTTTAAAAATTCTATAATTATTTAATGATTAACTACACATGCTAAAGGGAAAAAATATAAAAAAATGAAATAAATATGTATGCTAGCCATTTGTTATGGTATTATTAAATTATTATTACAATTAATTATATAGTAAATTGATATTATTATCAGATACCAATCTGTTATGTAGTCCATGGATTTGTATAAGTTTATTTTGTGTGCTGAAATGAATAAATTAAACAATATATTTAAAATAAACGCCAGAACTTATCTATTCAAAGAATCTTAACTAAATATAAATATATAATTTGTTTTATTATTCTATTTATATTAGAATTATATTATATGGAAATTATTTATATAGAAATTAGTATGAAGTTTTAATGTTCCTTTTTTGGAAAAAAATATAAATGTTAAACGTTTTACACATCTATAGAGATTCAGTGCCTTTTTCTAATTTTAGAAACTTATTTACTATATTAAAGGTGTCATTTTACTATAAAGCGAAAAATTATTAATTAAAATTTTATATCATAGTATTAAGGTGATTTTAGTTTATCAATGTATCTTACATACTTGCTATTGAAATTTTCACATTGTAGTTTGCTTATGCCGTTTTCTTCTTTAAGGGTTTTTAATAAAGATCACAAATTATGAAAGCAATGGAAATGCTTTCATAAGACTTCATAAAAAAAGTAAACGTCATCTGCATAAATTTGAAAAAATAAATATGCTAAATAGTATAAAAAGTAATGGCGCAAATTATGTGGTTACAATTTTTACAATGCTTTACTTTTCTCACATACAAAGTCTAAATTATTTACTCCTTAAATAAATCGAACAATATTCACTTATAAAGCAAGGGCTTACAGCCTTGCAGCTGTGATGTACTAAGCCAATCTACCAATATAATTTACAATAAAATGTTATAATAACATTTTCATCTGTTCTAATGTTATTAATGAAAAAATTTTCAACATTATTTATAATGTTGAAAATTTTTAATTAAAATCAAAATTTAATTAACTTGAAATCTTAAAAAACAAGATAATTTAAGTTTATCATACAGTTTTGCAGAGTGTTATTCAAACATTGTCCAGCGTGCCATTGCCTGCGGTAAAGCGTAACAAAAATCAATAAAAGTCAAAAAATTGTAAATAATTAAATGAATGTAAAAATTAAATAATGTAGTATTAAAAAAATATGAAGGGAAAAAAGTTGTAAATATTGGAGTTTTTTTATATATATTCACACTACATAACATTAAAAAATAATCATAGACGTAAATATAAAATATAGTTTTATCAAATATTATAAATATATACTAAAGACGCTATAATTATTTGTTTACTATCAGTTGAATTTTTAAAGTAAAATATTCCTGGAATATATACAAAACTTAAATGCATTAACTTTCTTTTGAAAAAATAGATGCAAATTTTCTACATCTAGCTTTATTTAAATTTTAAATTTATTTTTAACAGTATTGCTAAAATCTATACTTATTTATATTTTATTATGTAATATTGAATCAAATATCTTAAAATATAGTTTTAAAGATATTACAGTAAATAATTCATTCAACCAAATTTCTAATGAAAAGATGATTAAACAAAATTTTAAATCTTTCAAAAATTTTTAATTTGCAATTTATTTAATTTACAATTAAGTAAGTTTTAAATCCACACACATTTTTAAATTTAGCATTTTAAAAATTAAAAAAAAATATTTAATTGATTGTTTTCATAAAATGTGTTGTTCCTTGAGAATATTCTAAATTGAGAGAATCTATGAATAGCAAACAAAGAAAAAATTTTCTGAAGCATGAGAATTATTCATATATGATAAAAGAAAAACCAAAAAAAAAAATGAACAAAATGCAGGAAATTAAAATGTGAAAAAAAAAATTTTCTTTCACAATCTTAAAATAATCTGTGCTCAGTTGTTTCACTCCAGATAATTTTCAAAAATGATAATTCCCAATAGTAAATATAAATGTATTTGTAATGAAAATAATTTTAGTTTTATTATCTTCCAATTATAATATAAGACAGTAAATTAAAATTTATATAACACGTAAAACGTAATAAAATAGAATTTTTCCAGTATTTTATTCCAAAAAAAACAGGAAAGCTTCGTATTCCTTATGATTTTATGTAGTGGAAAATATATACAAGAAGGGGACCATCTACAATCAGAGTCAATTCGAAGTCAGACTTTACGTCATCGCACATGCGCAAACTAAACAGCTGCTATTTTCGATTTCTCATTTTTTTTCTCTCTCTCTCTTTTTCCGAATTTAGAAATCAAAACTAGACAAAAAGCATTATTTCATTGATAAAAAGTTTCAAAAATAAATATATAGAATTTCCATTGTTGAAAATAATACATTACTAATAAATTATGAAAATTCTATGTTTCTCGAGCTATTAAACTGTATATAATCAAAAATTTCTTTGAAAATTTTCTTAACGTTCACCTTAATCGCAAATAATAAGAAGTGATAAAAATTTACTATTAATAAGTTTTAAAAAAAATAACTTTTTCGTGTTATGCAATAACTCATTCTTCGTTTCCAATGCATCTTTTTTCCCCCTCTAAGTTGTTTTTAGATAAAGGATTCAAAGTAATATTATGGATAACTTTTAACAAATTTTGGAAAACTTTTTAATATTCCCGTTAGAGAATATATTTTACTTTTTGTGTACAACATTTTTAATTAAAATTTGTATATAAGTTCAAATATTTAATTTTGCATGACATTTCAAATTTGAGAAAAAATGTTTAAATGAATTATGATATCGTTTAATAAAAATTCAAATATTTATCAATAATTATATTACATTTAATTACAAATCAGTATGAAATATAAGAATTTTATAACTACTTACTCTACTAATGCAATTAACTTACGATAAAATTAAAGTTTTTAACAATAGCAATATCAACACGTTTTACCAAACGATATTGTAAATAAAATCTTTTCTTCAGTTATTCTCTCTCTGGAACCGTGACTGCCTACACGAAGATGAAGCACCGTCTATCATAGCTTTAAACTCCATCTCTCACGGCGTGTGGAAAAAGTAGCAAGTGGGTCGAGTATCGATTAATCGGTGTATAGGGGAGGATTATATCTCTCCTCCCCGCACCCTGATATTATTTTCTTTTTATTTGCACGTGATTCACCAAATACTGAATGGGCAGCGAATAGAGAAAGTGAGGGGATGAATAGGGACTCCCCAACCTTATTCTCTGAGGAAAACGAAACAGCGCTCTGCAAAATTCAGGAACTATTTTAGTGACCTCGTTTTCTTGTTTTCCGGATTGTTATAGGTATGAAAATTCAGAGCTTGTTTCGTGCTGTGATTTGAATATTAAATAAAAATCATCTTTTCAAAATAAATTTTCTTCTGTTGACCTTTTTATAGAATTTGCTTATGTTTTATTTCGGCTTAAAAATACTTTTTTTTTTTTTTTTTTTTTTTTTAAAGATAGTACCAAGTTTTCACTCCTTAAGGACTGGAGAGTTCTCTGTCGCAGTTTTCATTTTTTTTAAACCAGTTAATGAAATGCAAACATTTTCAAAATTTAAAAGATATGCAATACATTTCAAACAAACTACCACATTCAGTGCTTTGTTTAATTAATGTGATTTTTTATAAATATTTTAATGGGTTTAGTTAATAATCCTGATTATAACAGATAAAAATATATTCTAAAATAAAATTAGCTTTCGTTGTTCCTAATTTGTCATAAAAATACAATACAATATTTCACGAGAAATTATTCTTCATTTTTGAGAAATTTTAAACTATAAAAATTTATAGGTATTTTCATTTCGATTATTTATTCATACTTAAAATAAATATTATTTAAGTACAGAGAAATATATTCATAATTAATTATGATTTAGTTAAAACTATTTTTACGGGCTCAGTTTAGAAATTAGTCTTTAATTTTAATAAGAATATCTACACCTGCCCTATTAATCATTGCAATAAACTTATTAAATTCATTTTATGAAAATATGATAATTTTCTTGGCATCTTCCCAGAACACAAAATTTGTTTTCTTTTTTACTACACTGGTGTCTATTTAAAATGAAACACCAAGAAAGCCCAGCGATACTAAAACAAAATAATCCACAGAAGACCAACCTTATACCTTTCACAAGAAAAATAAAAAGGAAGGGATTCTTTATCCCAAACCTTTTTGAGGTTGAAATCAACGTTGCTTCTGAGGTGAAATTTCTGGGCTTAATTCTAGACCAAAAACTCACCTGGAATAAACATGTTGACTACAAAATCAATCAGACAAAAAAATGCATTATGACATGCAGACGCATGCTTGGTAGAAACTGGGGTCTACAGCCAAAAATGATGTTTTGGATGTACACAGCAATTGTCAGACCTACTTTTACATATGCATCTGTGATAAGGTGTGTAAGGTGGAACAGAAAACTGTAAAGGACAAGCTAGGAAGTATGCAAAGACTGGCCTGCTTGTGTATCACAGGTGCGATGTCCACAGCACCTACCAGAGCACTAGAGGCAATTCTGGACCTGACTCCACTAGATATCTTCATATGCAGCTCTGCCAGAATAACTGCATATAGAATGAAATTGCAAAATCAATGGTGTGATAAGCCCTCTTCTGGAGGTCATACTACTGTTACCAAAAAAATCAATCACCCAACTCTCCAAATACCTTCAGACAGCATGGAAAGAACATACGTGTTTGAAAGACCATTCGAAGTAGTTTTTCCTACCAAAGAAGAATGGAAAAACAGCACGATTGAAATAAAAAGCAATGATCTTATCTGGTTTACTAGAGGATCAAAAAAGGCAACCTCTCAGGACTGGGGGTCTGTGGCGTGGCAACAAGATTCAGTCTTTATAAAGGGCTTGGGGAACATGCCCCTGTCTTTCAGGTGGAGGTTCTTGCTATCGCCAACTGTCTGCAGGTAAATTTAAAGAAGGTCTACCAAGGTAAGCGTATTCTTATTTTCAGAGACAGTCAAGCTTCATTGATGGCTCTCTACTCATTCCAAGTCAAATCAAAAATTGTAATGGAATGCAAAAATCTCCTTAAGGAACTGGCAAATGGGAATAAAATTATTCTTATTTGGGTGCCAGGGCATATAGGAATAGAAGGTAATGAAAGAGCTGATGAACTTGCAAAACAGGGATTCTCTTTCAATCCAATAGTAATGGAACCCTTTTATAGGATCAACATGAGGACTACAAGGAAGGCCATTCAAAAATAGGAAAAACAGGAGATGGACAAAGTTTGGCGTGATTCTCCTGGACAGAAACATGCAAAAAGTATGATTTTCAACTCATCTGAGAAAATTGCTTCTGAAATTCTTAAGCTCCCAAGATTGAAGACTCAAGCAATTGTAGGCTTCATTACTGGGCACTATCATTTCAGGAAACACCTTCATATAATAGGACTCTTTAAACAGGAACCATTTGTAGGAAATGCCACGCAGGGGTAGAATCAGCTCATCATATACTATATGAGTGTGATGCTCTTGTCCTTACAAGATTCACTGCTCTTGGTAATCCATATCCTAAAGAGTTACACTTAAACTTCATTGAGGGCCTATCAGACTTTATAAACAAAGTAGGTGACCCAAGACAATGGAACTAGGAAAAAATTGGGCTTGGAGCATGGTACAAAATGCAACAATGCAGAGGTGCCACATATTTGACAAGCTCAAGAAGAAGAAGAAGAAAACAAAATATATTTGGCCGATAAAAGATGTGTAAAATTCAATTGATTGAAATTACAACCTCTTGTGAAATGTGGATGATGAAAAATTAAGAAGTAAATATAACTACAATTGTTTGCCATAACACCTATCACATGATTCAGCAGAAAATCATGAAGGCTTTAGATATATCTATGTGATGCATCTATGTAGCTTCCACGTATTGCCAAAATTAATCTGGAATAGCAAGTAGTGTATTCCAAACATTCTTTGCGCCAACATGAACCACATATTTTCGATTAGTGATAGATCAGAAGAAAAAGCATGCCAAAGAAGAAATTTTATCTGATGAGTGAAGAAAAAGTTTCATACTATGAGTGGTATTATCCTGCTCGAATATGTCAGATAGTAAAAACTGAAGGTATGACAGAACCAAGCATTCCAACATTTCAAAGATGTAATGCTGGCTCTTCAATGTATTGACAATCCTTACTAGAGAGAACTGGGCAAAGCCCAATGCCACTCCAAATCATGATAACGGGTGCAGGCCCAGTGTGGTGATGTATAATGCAACAATTCAAGTCTCTCACACGGTATTTCCAGATTCGGATCCGTCCATCGTGGTGTGACAGGCAGAAGCGAAATTGGTGAGCAAAGACACTGTCATTCCATTCTGTTTTGCATGTTTTTGATTTATCGCACCATTGGAAGCCATTCTTTAGATTTTCAACAACTTGTTCTGCCTTGAAGTAATCGTGGCCAAGTATCTCGATAGCGTGGCCACGGTGGCCAAATTGGTTAGGACGTCGTTCTAATTATCGGAAGGTAATAAGTTAGAATCCCGGCTTAACCGAAAATTTGACGGTAATGGCAAGTTCAATAATGGCGACTGGGGCAAATAAAATACTTCGTGGTCACAATGTCCTCCATGTTCCTATTCCAACTGCTAATAGGAACTAGGCCTTAGGTTTCCTCTGGCTTCAATCTCTAAACTGGAAAGCTCAGATGGTGCTGCCATCTATGAGCCAAAGTCGTATTTTCCTCTCGCACTTCAGACTTCGTATGAGAGTGCTCTATTCAAAAATTGAAGTAGCTCATTCTGATTTCATTCGCCTAGTCTCTGACGGGTAGGTTTGGCTTTGCCAAGTGTCATTAGTGACAACAACAACATAATTAACAATTTCAAAAATGACTTGAAAGATACAAAC
The DNA here is from genome assembly GCA_026290005.1 of Latrodectus geometricus. NCBI lineage: Eukaryota > Metazoa > Arthropoda > Arachnida > Araneae > Theridiidae > Latrodectus > Latrodectus geometricus. Next base: position 26,304 of record JAPDSC010156581.1, on the reverse strand, counting down.
TATTAATTGATTGATTATTTTAAATCTCCGTTAAGCGATTTTTGTGATGGCCAATAATATCTTACTGGATTTCATTTAAGAGTTGTTGTGTTAGTTTGGCATTACCAAGTTCTATGGTTACTGCTATCAATCAATTAAATGCACTTTAGCTAATTTTAAAGTGTTTTCATGCTTGTTGAAATGCAGTTAATCAACTGTAAGCCTCAACCAATCACTTTAGTTTAAAAGAAATATTCCAAGAATACGCTATCAGTCTTTTTATTCAAAATCAATAATGAAAAAGTATTTATTTCATGAAACGACTACATAAAAATGTAGTAGTTTCATGTTGCAAAAGTAAAAAGTATTTTAACTAACAATATCATTTTATACCTTTCCTGGTGATTACTAAAAATTGATAGCTTTAATATTTAAGCAGCTTTTTTTACACAAAAAAGCATTATACTAAATAAGAAATGACAGAAATTTTTTGCAATTTTCAAAATCTAATCGAAATTAATCAATTGTATAAATAAAAAATAGCCCTCATTTTTCTAAAATAAAGATAATTTTAAATGCAAAAATGAGAATACTGTTTGTACTTTCGAATAAAATCAAAAGTTTTACGCATAATCAATGAAGTTCTCTAACTACAGCACTTACACTGGTGTGCAAAACTTAAACAACAATGTAAGTTTTAAGCAGATAGCCGTAGAATTGCATAACAAGAGTTCTTGCAATCAGTGCAATGAACACGTAATTCAGTAGAAAGGTCATACGTATGCAAATATCAGGGGCAAAACGTCAGAGGTCACGTGAGCATATGCAAAACGCGTGCGATTGCCACGCGCAGTTCAAGCCTTCAATAACAGGAAGGACGGAGGAGCAATTAAACACTTGCGTTTCAAGTGCAAGTGAATGTGTCCGTGAAATATGGCTAGAAGAAATCCCCTGGACGACTTCACACGTGAAAGAGTGATTGGAAACCTGGAGGAGGGGTGTAATGTGACCAGTGAAGAGTTCGGAATCAACGAAAGTGTCGTTTCGCGGACTTGGAAAGCTTTCAGAACCACTGGTACAGCTGTTCGGAAGGTTGGTGGTGGCCGCCCAGGAAAACAACTGCAAGTAGATGACCTCTATGACTGTAGTGGATGACGAAAAAAACCTGAAACCAGTCAGCAAGCGCCGTTGCTCAGCAACTGTGTACAGAAACGGGGGGACAAATATCGCTGTTTACTGTGGTCAGACGCCTTCACAAAGGTGGCCTGTTTGCCCACCTCCCCGAGCGCTGACAGATCACCATCGGCGACACCGTTTAGAGTGGAGCAAAGAGCACAAAAACTGGACATCTGATCAATGGAATCGGGTCCTCTTCACAGATGAGAGTCGTTTCAGTGCCACAAGCGATTCTCAATGCCAGTTGATTTGGAGAGAGGTTGGGACACGGTTTCATCCCAGTGACATAACGGAAAGAGACCGTTATGGTGGTCTTGGAGTTCTCATCTGGAGAGGCGTTATGCTGAACGGGCGGACTGTGCTCCACGTTTTTGCCAGAGGTTCTGTAACCGGAGATCGCTATTGTCAGGAGGTAATCTTTCCCCATGTGCGTCTCTTCCGAGGTGCCATTGGAGCAGATTTCATTTTTATGGATGATAATGCAAGGCTACATCAGACTCATGCTTTTCAGCAGCTACTGGAAAGCGAAGACATCACCCGAAGGGATTGGCCAGCGTACTCCCCTGATTTAAATCCCATAGAACATGAGTGGGATGCTTTGGGGAGACGCATTGACGCATGATTGCATCCTCCGGGGAACACGCAGAAACTGCACAGATGCTGATTGAGGAATGAGGACTCTTACCTCAAGAACAGCTAGACAATCTGGTGCTGAGTATGGGGAGATGGTGCTAAGCAACCATTGCAGTAAGGGGAGGGCATATCCCATACTAAAGAACATCTGTTTGTTATTGTTCTTCTTGGACAGATTATCTTGTGCAGCGATACAATGAAGCCTATTTTTGTTTGATTCCATACTGTATGCATTGTATTCATTTTTGTGCAATTATGGTTTCGTCATCCTTTAAGAACAAAATTATGTGTCTCATGTCTGATTTTCATGTCTCTCAGATGTTTTCTCGCGGAGTTATGACAGAAAAACCACCTGTTGCACACCAGTGTAACTTCATAATGTTATTCACTTTGATTAATCTTTTATATCTTGTTAGTTTATGAATATGACACGAGAAAATAAGTTCAAATAAATCAGTCAGATTCAACGAAAGCTCAGCAAAAAATAAATTATCAGGTTGCACTATTGCAAGCAATATTCTTCTTTTATTTACAAATCATTCACTTCGTAAAATATTTTGTGATCATTTATTTTATAAATTAACAATACTAAGAGAAAAACTAAATCCATTTCAATTTAGACTAATTTTTTAATTGCCAATTATTGGCATAAACCTGCAAACTACGCCATATTAATCTCTAATTACTGTGTGATCTTTCTCTTATAAATCCCATTGCTGCACTTTTAAACGCATATAAATCTATACTGAACTTTTTTGTTGTGGTGAAACTCGTGATTTAAGTAAGTCGAAACTGATTTATTATAAATAAATTTGGCAAACTGGTATAAATAGGTTTCAATTGATTTAGAGCCATCATTGTTTCCTGCTATATTGTTGTCAGTGTTTGTAGAAATAATAGTCGATAAAAATAAACATAAAAAAAAGCAAAATTGGAGTAAATGATGAAACAGAATTTAATAAAAGTATTAACTAAGCATCGATACAGTATGTTAGATTTGAGAGGACATAGGTGAGTCTAAGGTATCATTTGGTTTTTCGGTTAAAATGTAATAATATTAATTAAGTCCTTTATGACTATAAAAACTTAAGAAATGTGTTCATTTATGAAAATTTCAAAAATATCATAACTTATATTATCAACAAACCAGAAACAAGGTTTTGAAAAAAACCAACCTTACCATTTCATTTCTAGCGTAAGGCAATGCGAATGCTGTTTTCAGCGTGGTGTTTAAGTAAAATCTGATTTAAATATAAATTGGCTTAAAAAGTGCAGTGGGAATGGAGTTTTTATCGGTTTCAGAACGAACAGATTATGACAATAGTGAAATTAGGGATCTCGGATGAATAAAGAAAAAAGCTCGTTTTCTTTTCTTAAATAAAATGTATATTTATTTTTTAAGGTAGTGCAAAAAAATGAATATAAAATCATCGCATAGGATTTTGATAATAAATTTTATTATTATTAAAATGTCATGCGGCAAAAATGTTTGCTTTGAACGAAGAAATACTGAAATAAATTTCGTTTATTTGATTGGTCAAGAAATATCTTAGATTTTTCCAAAATTTTAAATTAATAATACATTTTTATATGATTTTTATTTTAACCAAATATGTTTTCACTCGTAGAAATATTACCTAAATTATGTCTTATATAGTCTCACGAAATATCTCGATTTTGTTACCAATGATTTTTCAAAATGTCAAAAAGCTCAATCATAAGAGAATAAGAACATTGAAAATTGAGATTTTGGTTAGACTATAGTTTAGAGTACCCCTTTCGTTTAATTCTCGCCAAGCTGTGATCACCAAGCTGGGCAAATCCGAATCGTGTTCTGATTGGTTTATCGTTTTTAGAATTTTGAGAATCCAACGGGCGTTGCTTTATTTTTTAATGCTCAACCATACCTGTTAGCACGGGAATGGGCACGAACAGAAATGAAGCCAAAAAAAATTGCCAAGTTCGCCAAAGGGCACCCTAAAGAATAATGTTACCAAGTATTTTCCCTAATATCCGTAATTTTATAATTGATTAAGATACAAGTGCAAAATAAGAATTTTTAACAATTAAGAGGTTATTTCGTTACTATTGAGATCATGGCTAAATGATTTTTTTATCGTTTTTAAACGTTTTCAAAATCAAGAAAATTTTCTCTCTTAATTAATGTTTACGACTCACATTTTAAAATCTTTAGTGATATTGCTTCCGAAATTTCCTAAAATATCTATTTTTTCTTTCTGTACCTTTCACCAATTCCAGTTTTTTTTTTTTTTTTTTTTTTTTTTTTTTTTTTCTTTGTTTCTAGCTTTTGGAAAGCATTGATTGTTTCGAGACACAGATAACCATGGTTTAATGCGATTTCCAATGAATTCTGGAAATGCGCATGTTGGCATAAGTCATTTAACCATAACTAAATAGTTTGAAAACATTGCATCATTTTCGCCTGATGAATCGTTCGATTTGAATTCAAAAAGACTTTGAAGCAAATTTTGTGCGTAAAACAATGATTGTTCCATATGTGCAAATAACATAACATCGAAAGCGTTTCTGTGCTTTGAACTCTTTAAGAACAGAAATTAGGATTAGACTATACTTTAGGGTGCCCCTTTGATTCTCGCCAAGTTGTGATCGCAAATGATTGCCAAGCTGGGCTAAGCCGAATCGTGTTCCGATCCGAATCGTGTTTTAGATCCAGTCGAGGCTCTGATTGGTTTATTGTTTCCAGAATTTTGAAAAGCCAACGGATGTTGCGTTATTTTTTAATGTTCAACCATACCTGTTAGCACTGTAATCGGCGCAAACAGGAATGGCATCAAAAAAATTGCCAATTTCGCCACAGGGCACCCTTAAGTATAGTTTTACCGAAATTAGAAATATTATTCAAGTTCATTTTTTTGATAAACCGATTCCATATGTGGAAACCAATGTATCGGTTTGAGAAGCTATCTATTGACTGAAGCCATTAGCTCCTTGACAATAGAACAGAAGAGAAAATAAACCAAAAAAGATAAGATAAAACTTTATGGTTAGTTTATATCAGCCAGGGGGTGATTTATTTAAATATTTTTTACATAATTAGTTTCCTTTTTAAAAAAATCAACAGTATTCTCGGTTTAAGTGTATCAAGGTAAAATTAAGGCTTATCATTTTATTTAAAAGCTTCGATGCAGTTTGATGTAATTCTCTTTCTCACTTGCTACTAATAAAAGAATTTAAGCAGTGAATGATTTTTATTTATTTTTTTAATGTTTATAGATATATCACTGAATTTTGATACGATATGAAGAGCACGCTGTGTTATACTTTCTTCGTGTGATGTAATAAAAGATTTCAATGCAATGAATTCTAGAATAGAAACCATTTCTTTTTTTCTGTTTAGTAATGAAGACACCGATAATTGTTTTCCATTAATATAAGTTAAATAAAACAGCATGTGAATCATAACAATAGAATGGAATTTAATCATATATTTCCATCTTGATATTTCAAATATAATTAAAAAATAAAATTCTTCTTAATTTTAATAATTTTCTGAAAATGTATTTCTTATCAAATACTATAGTAAGTTTCACTGTTTATTGTTAAAAATGAACTGTTTTTAAAGACAAAACATGACATTGAAACCGATCCTGGAATAAAAACAACTCCTGCTAGCTCTGCAATTTTTTATTATAATATTCGTTGATGGAAGATCAAAGAAAAACAGTTACAAAATTATACATAAAGTCATAAAATATCTATTAACAATTAATTCGGCAACGTAGCATTTCAGTACCACATGATGTTCGCGACTCAATCTGTTTATTATTTTTATTCCCACTTGATATAAACTAGATAAATGTTTCCGTCAGATGTACGGTAAAAGGATAAAGGCACACATTATAACTTTTGAAGGCCAATTATGCTTTTGATATTTCTAATATTCTTTTTTCAATTTTTCCCCCTTTTTCTTATTCCATCGGATTTCTTCATATGAACTAATCCTTATTTTCTAAATCTTTGAAATCTAACATTATTCAGTAATTTCTTTTAATATATTATCCTTCATCAAGACTTATTTTCGAAAATTATGTTTAGAAGTAAAATTTTCAACAATAGAAGTCAGTAAATGCTATTAATCTTCACTACGGTTTATTTTTTTTAATTGAGCAATTTGAACTTAAATTACTCTAACAATAAATGTCTTTATACCTTTTTTTCTGAAACAATAAGTCGTATTTGCTTTATAATGTAGTTTTTGGGATTAAAGTTTGTACATGATAATTTTCGAAGCAGAATAGCTTTAATAAAACAAACAAAATGCCAATAATTGTAAACTGTACAATTTTTTAATATGATACCATATTTTTAGTTCATCAATTTCCAAACTCTTTAATGCTTATTTAATTGGTTTTGATTTTTCTTACACGGGACAAGTAAATTTTTTTCACAAAGTCAATCTGTAATTAAATAAAATTCTTGATTATCTCAGAATACTTTCTATTTATTTCGAAGTCATTTAAAAATAACTCTCGCCTGATTCTCAGTCCACAAATTATCTGACTCAATTATGGAATGTTTTCTAGTTTTACTGAAGTCCATATAAAATAAAATTTATTTGATATTCACAAAGAGCTTACACTGTTAATTTCTGAGAAACAATGTATCTCATATGTTAAAATAATATTTTCAACATCATAGATTTCGTATATTTTTGTGTTTTTCGCTTTACTCTTTAATGCTACAACACAAAAATCTACGAAATTCCAAGTATATCAAAATCTATCTGCAAATACCTAATATTTGTTCCAAGATTAAGAAAAATATTTTAAAATTTTAAATATTCAATTTTCTTTAGAATACAGAATAGCAGTATTATAATAGGATATATTCATTAGTCTTTCTTTTATATATATAAATAGATATATGAATATATAAATGAAATTACTTTATTCATTTTTTTACTTAGTGTGCTAAAAAATTTTAAAAGATTTTACATGTGTCTATGTGTTTTAAAAGTATATACATTTTAATGTATATATATTAATCATTGCAGAAAAGCTTTACTTTGTACCTTGTGAAGCTGGTAGTATTGGTACTCTATTCCAATTTTCATTTCGTTCTTTACATTAAATTATTTTTTCTATCTATCTTCAATTAAATTATCTATCTATCTATCTATCTATCTATCTATATATATATATATGTAGATAAGTATGATGTAATTAGAAGATCAATATAAAACAAACAAAGAAGAAACTATGCAATTTAATACTAATAAGACAAAATCAAGGAAATATGTAATATAATATAAATAAAAATAAGGAAAAGCCATAGGGACCACCTTCATCAGGAGAAAGATAGTCAACTATTGAATTTACTGATTAAATTTATATATATATATATATATATATATATATATATATATATATATATATATATATATATATATATCAATGGAAGAAAATCACAGATTTCTGTCAGTATTAAAAATAATAGGCACAATGAAATAATAATTAGCTTCTAATTTAGAATTCAAAATAGCTGCTATAAAAATAATTAAGAATTACATAATAAATAAATTGAATGTTCTTTTGAAGTTTCAAATAACACTTTAGCCATAGTTCTCATTGTATCTCGTTATTCCACAAAACAGCTCGCTGTTAGAATCTTTACCACTTATTACTTCAAAATTATTCAAAATATCTATGAAAAAAAATCTAAATATGACTAATTCTGTTTTTCCATTCAAAAATTATTCTGATTTTAAGTGATGAAATTTCTCATCCTGATAAAATAAAACTACATGATATTTTTCAAATTCTGTTATTTCATAGTTTTCAAATAGCTTTTTTGTAATATTTTTAATATGTTGTACATCATTTACAGAAATGTTCTCTTATTTTTTGTTTTCTAAAGCATTACAATTTGTTAAATAATAAAATATTTCGGAAAATTTAATTTTAATTTCCTATTTATAATTGATTTACCAATATTTATGAATATTTTAATAATGATTTCATACATACCTGTTATTCAATCTCCTGACGTCCAAATATTTTATATTTATAGTACAATCATAATAGTGTAATTCTGCTAATTTACATTCAATTTAAAAGGGATAATGAAAATATTATTGATATTATAATAATAAAAATATTAATATTTAAATTATTTAGAGAAATTATTCAGTTAATGATTGTGCATACCGTAAATGTTTTTATAATCTGACCAGAAAATTGAAACAGGTGACTAATGAATCACTAATCACGATCATTCTTACAAAAAAGAGCATTTAACTTTTCTGGGGAAAAATTGATTGAAAGTCTCGTAGTAACGCTCTTCTTTTTATTGTTAGTAACCAAACACAACACATAAAATCCTGGTAACAGGAAAGAATTAATAACAAAGAGCAATGAATTATCTATCTAAAAACTCTAAATGATGGGTACCTTTATGACGCAAATGAAATGAATCAACAAGTACAGTAAACATAAAACAAACCTCAATACAGCTTGCATTTTCAATGAGATGCATTCTATACTGTGTGTGTGTTTATTTTAATGTACTTCCTTTATCATATTTTTTGTATCTAACAGTAATTCAATTGGTATTAAGTTCTCTTAATTAATGTCACAACATGTGATAACACAATTTTAGTTTAATTAAATATGAAATTGTAATGTTTAATGATTAACTTTCAATAATATAATAAAAATCTATAATTAAACTGATTGGAAATAATAACTCTAAACCATCTAAAAATTTCAATCGATTTTGAGTCTTAATTAAAACGCCGCCCACCCTGTCTAGTGGTTAGCATACTTGACTACGGGTAGAAAGGACATGGGTTCGAATCCCGCCTCGGGCATAGATGTAATTTCACGTTCTTTCTCTGTGTTTCTTGTTCTTTCCTGTTATCATGGATGAATGAGGCCCGCCCTATAAATGGGTTTGTGGTGATGTGACGTGAATAATGCTACTCGCCTCCGTGACAGGTGCCCTTGGGTAGCGCTAAATGAGTAGCAGTTTCCAGCCTTGTTGTGGGGAAGGGTTAATCACCCAGTGCCCACCGTTAGGAAAAAAAGGTCTCAGTCAAAACCGATTAAAAATTATTACTGGTTAAGAATCGTGATTTGATAATAACGTATTTTAAGAGAATAATAATCACACCCATACAAGTCCTATTTTGAATAGATAATTTATAGTAATTAATATTTTCTTTTTACGACCAGTATATTCAGTATATAAGATTTTATTCGACAGTAATTGTCAAAGTTCTTTTACTTTGTTGTTGACTCCGGAATAAAAATTAGGTAAACAGAATCGGATTCTTACCTTTACAGACATATTGAATAATAGCAAATAATATTTTAAAATAATTATAAATTATTTATCTCTGAAAACTAAAAAGCAAATAAAGGAAGCCAATAATTTCAACAGTTAAGAAATATATTACGAAACATTGAAAGAACTTTAAGAAAGTGCCAAAAAATAAAAATTCTATATTATGGATTGGCGCTGTAAAAAACATTAAATTTTGCTAATCATTGAATTAATGAGAGGATTTTTATTATATGTTAAGGATTTATGAATGCTTGTAAATCTACAATTGTTTGTTTTGTTTTATGTATTCAGATAAAGATATATCCTTTAATTTATCAGATTATTAACTATTAATACTTAACTTTAAATTCAAAATACTATCTCAATAGTTATTAATTACTATAGTTTCAGCGTCAATTCGTGGTTTTATTTTCAAAAGCTAACTTTTTTAACCGCAAATATTGGCTCAGATTTACTGTACAGTCGCTATTGGCGCGATTTTTCACAGTTGGAGATAAATAACATTTTCTGGCAACCCAACCAATTTTGACCAAAACCAGATGAGGGATTCCGACCAGATGTGGGATTCTGACAAAATGGGAACTTACCATTGAAAAATGGAATATTCTGTTTATTTTCAGACTTCGCTTATGCAGATTGGCGATGTTGGCTAAATTTTTGGCGTTTTTTTGAAAACGCCGCCAATAGCGACCATACAGTAAATTTTTACCTAAATATTTTTTTTTTATAGAATTTTGTTTTTCATCATTTACTTCAAAACCAAAAACAGCAATAATGATTCAAGAATAAATTAATTTAGTTTTCAATGAATGTGCATATGAATTAATTTTCATTAATTTTCAATGAAAATGCATATGAAAATTAATAATACATAACAAATTTTTATAGAAATATCATAACTACAGTATTTGCTTGAAAGAATGTTTTACGGTTGCATTGAAATAAATTTCTATGAATATACTAAAATGGTGAGACAAAATACAGCACTTAAACCATACTATTAGTACGAAATAAACAGTTATGTCATGTATGAACACTTTTCATTAAAATGATTTTTTTGAAATTAAAATTATTCTTGTCGAAATTTTAAACATTCTTATATAAAAAAAAGCCCCAATAATTCCATTTTTCAGACTTAATTTCGAATTTCAAAATTTTCGAATATTCCCTTGTAAAATTGTTTGATCTTTTTTTGTAAAAATCAATAGAATAACGGAAGTCATTTCCCGTTCACAAAAATCTGTGCTGCATCTGGAATAAAGTAATAGGACGGTTTTGATTTGGAATTGGATTCTGAATTTGTGTTCGCGTTGAGAAAAAAAATCTGCTATTCTGGATGTCAAATGAAATGATAAAATAAGTATTTCGAAGTCTTTGTTTTGCTTATGAAAACATGATTTTAATGCATTGAAAGTATTCTTTAATATATTAAAAAAAATAAATATTAGCATAGGAGTTTGCATGATTAATAGTATCAAATAAGAAAATCATGCTTTTTTATGAGTAAAAGATGATTTCTACATGATTAGTTCATCGCCGTTCTACGATCATATTTTGAATACAAGAGATGATTTCCCAAAAAACATGATGTCCTGAATAAACATTTATACCTCAATGGGAATCATATAAAAACAGCTGCCGTATAATCAATCATACGAATTTCTGAATTTTTTGGACGACAAAGAAATGTTGCCAAGATGACGTAATTGTGATATAATAATTCCTTTCCTGAAAAATCTTAGATATCTAAACAATAAATTTTAATTTGATAAATAAGAAGCGAAAATATACATTTTTGAAACATTAGAATTTTAAAAGAGAAAATAAAAGAACATTAATTGGTTAATTTGCGGTTAAGGTCCCCTTCTTCGCCAACTAACGAATTTGAAGCGTTTTTCGCGCATGCTCATTAATTACTCTTTTGTTTTAGCCTTTTCATTGGTTACTAATTAAGCTTCACTTTGAAATAGCAGTAGAATTTTCGCCATGGGATCGACGTTTTTGAAAACGCCCCAAGCAGGGCACGTAAAACACATTTTCACCCATTAATTTCGTAAATGTAAATACGAATAACATGTTCTAAATTTCCTCATGATGAAATAAATACTAGCGTTACCAAGATAGAATTTTTTACATAATTCTTATCATTCTCGATCTCTATGATATAATAAAAACCATGCTGGAAGATATCAAGGAAATTCGCCAAAACAAAATCACCAAATTCAAAATGTTGCATCATGGATTATACGAAATCTGTGCCATCGTATATTCAAAAACTTGTGAAATGACAGGTTGTATAATTATTCCGCTAAGTTTACTTAAAGTAAGAAAATATTAATGTAAGTCAATTAAATTTATGTAAGTCAAATAAATTTAATAAAAAATAGTAAATATTTTAAACTTTATATTTCTTTTCATCTTTAAATTTTATATTTCTTTAATTATATACAATTCCTTCTTTTATCATATTTTAGTATGATAAAAGAAGGAATTGTATATATATAATAATTTAATTAAATGTAATTTTGTAAAATGATTAGAAACTAAGTCTTTACTATTTCTTAAAAATTCTTTTTATAAAATTCAGCATATTTCTTTTACAAAAAATCAATAAATTCATTAATTAACATTTCTCGAGAATTTTAATTTTTTTTATTTTTTAAAGCTGCTTGTTTTTATAAACTGTTTGTTATTGCCAAATTATATTTTTCTGTATAATATTTTTTTACAAATTCATACAAAACTATTTCACCTAAGAATTCATACTTGTGGTTAATGAAATTTACAAAAACTATTTCAAATAAGAATAGAATAAACTTTTTAAAACTATGCAAATAAATTTTATAGACAACAAATAAATTGTTGAATATGATAATGTGAATAATATTCGATCAAATTATCCCCCCCTCCCAACATGGGCTAAAGTAACTTTTCATTTATTTTTTACATTCATAATTATTATTCATGATAGTAAATTTAATGTGTAAAGCATATCCTTTTAATTAACATATATCCACAGTAAACGAAAAAATGGAATTCCTTCAAGAAACTTTTAAGCTTTTAAGTAGCTTATTCAGTAATCAAAAATGATAATTGTCAACCTTTTTAATTGTTTTTTAAACAATGAAATCCAAAATAGTTGGTAGTTTTTCAATTTGCGTTATATTCTATTATTGGATTAAGTTCTATTGAATAAAATCGAACTTTCTACAGAATTGCACATAAATAAATTTACAAATAAACAATCGCATAAATTATTGTTGAGCTATAATTGTTAAAAACTAGAAAAATATATTATATCACTTACTATTGTTTGAAACAATTTAATTTTTTCAACAATATATATGCTCAAATATATATCAACAAATATACTTTATATTCTATAAACGAAATACATTTTTAATTAAAAAACACTCACTGCTAAACATAAGCAAAAATGATTCGAATACACATATTATTTATTATTACAACTTTTTTTCTCTACCTCTGGCTCTGTATTTCTGGTATGCTTCCATAATCCCTTAAGCTTGATTAATAAGAAAACATAAAATCTATGCACTTTAGGTTATTCTAGATCATATTTATCGGAGTAATTCAAACTAGATTATTATCTGAAAACTATTTATTTTTAATTTAATTATTATATATTTTAAAATCTAAAATCATTATTAAATTTTTATAAATTTATATTGTGAATTTATATACGTTAGCTTTCATTTATAATTTAGGCAAAAATTTACTGTAAAAAAGTCGCTAAGTACTGTCACCCTTAGCGACTTTTTCAAAAAGTCGCCAAAAATCTCGCCATTTTGCACAAACGAGGTCTAAAAATAAACAGAATATTGAAAAATATTGCCTGATTGGTCGGAATCTTTCATCTGAGATTGGTCGGAATTGATTGGGTTGTCAGAAAATGTTATATATCCCTAAATGTGAAAAAATCGCGCCAAAGGTGATCGTACTATAAATCTCAGCCATAATTTATAAAGCCAATTTTTTTTACCTTCATAAATAACAAGAATTAAACATTTTATTTCCACTCATTTTTTTTTGCAATTTATAAATGATCACATGTGGATTTTTAATTTACTAAATAGTGAATAAACACTAAAGTAAATATACAATAAAGTTAATAATTATAAGTTTAAGAGTGTGATTAAAAATGGTGCTTATTCCGTTGCTTATACTAAAAAACTATGGGTAAAAAAATCAAAACTACATAGTTTAATATTTAAAATATCAAAATGTACCTTTAGAACATGACCTGTATGAAATTAATTATAGTTTGGTCTGTTTTTAGCAATAATTTACTAATTTACTTCATTTTTTCGTACATAATATTTCTTTTAGAGCAATTTATATCTAATTATATTATATTCCATTTCAAAGGAAATCCATTGAGGCCGATTAACTTTCAGTTTCATCACCGCGAAACGATCGCTATTTCTGACTCAGACAATGATGTAGAAGATGAATACTACTACGGTAAAAAAAAAACTTTTTTTATTTTCTCTAAAATGAAAGATTCATTTTTCATTCTTTATGCCTCATTGCTTTTTTTCTCTAAAGTATTTGTGACTTTGAGTACATTATGTATAAATCTAATTACGTTTTATGAACTAATTCTGGAAAAATAGTTTTGCTATAATTTGACATGATAATTAAAAAATAAGACTTTTGACGTATGCTTTAATAATAGTTTTGAAGTGTCCCTTATTTAAAATCAACTTGCTCACATATTAATATATCAAATCTACTTAATGCAATATAAGAAAATTAATATACTTAGGTTAAAAATATATTGGGCTCCTATGCATAGCCATCTCTTTCATTTCGTTAATCAATAATTAACATACAAATCACACATTGTGTAAAATTATGTGAGTTATTGGTTGTCTTAGGTCTATTAATTGTTATATTTTGAGAGTCAAATAATTTATAAATTTGACGTTTTAAGGACAAAATTGAGTCATGTACAAATCACGTTGAATAGAGAACAAACTCCGAAATTTTTGTCTGAGAGAAATGGAAACAAGGATTGGTTAATGATATCAAGAAATAACATTGAGACATATTCGTTCAGGTTTTTTCCTACAAAAAAAAAAAGAGATGGAAATGAAAGTGTTTTATAACTAGAGCACATAAGGCTTTGTTGAAATTAAAATAATATATATATATATATATATATATACACTCTTTTGCAAAAAAATCGACACACCCAAAAGGAAATTGTTGTTTTTAATGAAATAAAATATGTGTACAAATCATACACAGATAATGAAAGGATAAAAAAAAATTAAAGGTCATAGAACCTATCCACTACTCACGATTACGGCTTGAATTTTCAGATCAGTTGTTAGTGGAACCGTTTTAGCGGTGATATATCCTTGTATACTCTTCTGTAAAGAATGATAGAGACTCATAATATTATCTTGCCAATCGCTCTGCCAAGTATACATTAACTGTTGCTCCAGACCAATGATATTTCTAGGCGCCTGAATTTGACCCACCACCCTGTCCCAGACTTTTTATATTGGTAAAAGTTCTGGTGATCTTTCTGTCCAAGGAAGATGGCACGAACGTAGTCCAGAGATATTAGAGCGGAATGGAGCCTGGCCATTATCTTGTTGGAAACTGTCCCGCGGTTGACATGCCTTAAAGAGTAATAAAACTAGCCATTGGATGGTATCGGTGAATCATTGAGCTGTTAAAAATGTATGAAGGATAACTAGAGATAAAAAAATGAAGTCGAATGAGACTGCACTCCGCATCGTAACACAAGGAATTATGACTGTCTGTGAAGCAAAGGCTGATTGAGGCCTGGTCTCTCCAGACATGAACACGATGGTCATTTGCTAGAAGAATAAAGCGGGATTCATCGTTCAAGACTATGCATTGCCAGTTTGATGGCAACCATGATGATCGACAGCGACACCATTCCAGAAGATTCCGGCAATGTTGTGGATTTAAAAGCAGATGTCGTTGGGTCCGATGTGAGTACACCCTGCTTCAGACAAGCGCCGTGAAATGTTTGAAGGTGCCACAGAGGTATGGAAGAAGCTGTAGTGCATTGAATAACAGACAATTATACAGTTGGAGCAGTTCTGGATTCTCGATCAATCATTCTGATCTTGCTTCGCGCTCATGCACCTAGGCGTTCAGAGCCATCCTTTCTCAATAAGATAAGTGCTAGTAGAAACCATTGCTGCCAACACCTTCACACAGTATTGTGTTTGTATGTTCCAAGTGATGGCCCATTGCTCGATATGACCACCCAGCTTCATACATTCTAGTAATGCGACCACGGTCGAAGTCATTAAGTTGCATATGAGATCTTAGAAAACGTCATGGTGGCATTTAAGCTTGGCAAGTTGATCAGCAGAAATGCGTTCTATTTTTTGCACAATTCTGGTTCAATGGCCTTGAATGTTTTATTTGCATGTTCGATCAAGATGACTTTTCAGGTGAAATTTCATCACAATCGAAAAAATCTTTCTTGATGCTTCGATTTTGTTGCAAAAGAGACTATATATATTACCTTAAATCCAAAAAAAAATGAGTCAACAGATTATCTAGGTTAATAGTTAGATTAATTAGGGGGATATCCGTTAAAATACGAAAATTCTTGCATTTTTAAATTATCTTTTTAATCGGAAAATTACTTAGATATTCTTCGAATTACCTATTAGGACCTAAAAAAGAGAAAGTAAACTCTTTATAGAACAACAGCAACGTATTTTTACGCTTAAATTACCATAATTTAGTTATTATTCGATTTATAAAGAATCAAGTTACTACAATAAAATCATCATATTTTAATTAGTGAAAACTATTTTTTTTTGTTGCAATAATTAGCTTTTAAATCTTAACTACATATATTGAAGTTATTAATGATAAAACATGTGCAAAATACAGAAAACACTTAACTCCTCAATTTAATAGAGCAAAGCATTTAATCTACAGACTAGTTAAATGGAATGCACTTATAAAATTTGATATTAATAATAAAATTTTATCTAATAATCTCGCTTGTAAAGCTAAAATGATTTCTAAAAGACTAGTCAGTGTTGTGAAATTATTCAGCACATTATCTCTAAATAAAATACAAAAATGAATTAAATTTCACCTCTTCTAATAATTATTTTTGTAATTTAACGCTCATCATTATTTTTATTGATTGAATTAATTTTATCAGAATGATATTTGTATTGATTGTTTTGTAGTAAAATATGAATTTCAGCATTTATTAACTTAACATCCATACTTCAAAGTATAATGTAAATTTTACTTGCAAGGACGTGTTGTTATTTCTCAATTGAATCGAAATTTTAAAATTATTGCTGTATTTTTCTGTTATTGATACATATTTTTCTTTGTTTGTTACACATTTTTCTGTTTTTGTACATTTATTATTGGTTTTAAAGTTCATTGTTGTATATTTTCTTTCTTAGTTAAATAAATATATGCTCCTTCATGCAGATTGATGGAGACTTCAATTAGGGAAAAGGTTTTTCAAATTGAAGTACCCATGGAAAGTCTTCGAAATCAGGAAAATATAAGAATTTATATTCAAATAATAATAATAAAGTTAATAAATAAATTATTGAGTACTTCAGATTTACCAAGAAAACATATCGAAATTTTGCCCTTATTCACAAAAAAATTTCTATTTTTATTTGTAAAAAGTCCCGAATTTACCAAAAAAATATTAATATTCTCTCAGCCTCGATAAAAAAAATTATGTAATACTTTATATTTACGAATTATGCAATGCTTTATATTTACGAATTATGCAATACTTTATATTTACGAATTATGTATTGCATGTTTAGGTATAATATGAAAAAATACTATAAATAATTGATTTAATATTTGCATTATTAAAACGTAATTTTTTTCATTGCAAATAAAATATTTAATTGATTTCTTCTGAGATAAGTGTTCTGCAATATTTCATATTATTAATAAAAAAAGTGTCGAAATCATTTAATTCTCTTGACTCATGAAAAGCTTTTACGATTATATGGAATGCGTTATGATCAAACAGCAATTAATGAATTTAATACGATCATGTATTTGTTATATTACTTGGAATTTTTTATTAAAGCGTAGATATATATTAAAAATAACTATTAAAATAACATAAAAATTAACCACTTAACCGACAATGCGCACAGCTATTGTATTCTTTTTAATACTTAGTAACTTATACAATTATGAAATAGCAATTAAATCAATCTTATCATTTTATATACATTAATAAAAGTTAAAAAAAAGATAATACTTCTATGTAGAGTTTCATGTAAAATTATATTTGAGGGTGCCCCCTTGGAAAATTTGGTGATTTTTGTTTGACTATCGATTTTATTGGCGATTTTTGTTCGCACAGAACAATTAATTGTTCTTTTGCAATCAGAACACATTTGGGTTTTGTCCAGCTTGGCAATCAACCGTGATCACAACTTGGCAAGAATCAAGGGGGAGCCCTCAAGTATAGTCTAACTGAATTTTGATGCTAAAAATATTCAACAATTGTTTTCCCCTCTTTCATAAATTAGATAAACAATAAAAAAATCTCATAACAAATTACTAAAGGATGAGTTTTTGGAGTCGAAAAATTATCCTAAGATTTATTTTTTATAATTATAAATGTAATTTCATAAACATTTGTAATTGTAAGTTCTTATGTAATTTTCTATTTCTATAAAAGAATTATATTAAACAAAAATTCTTCATATTTTATAATATGGAACAAAAAATATTTATCGATATAACACCGAATTTCAAGTACTTTATGTGTTTTAAGTACTTTATGCTCTTAAAATTAAAGTGGGATTTTTCAATGATAAAGAAAGTGTGAAATAGAAAAAGTTTTTCTTATTACAAGCTCTTACAGTGCTAAAAATTAAATGCTTATAAATTATTAATTTGTATATAAATTTCCTGCTGTGTGTTTTACATATTTGTATATGAAGATGCAATTTTTATAATGATTTTAACGACTGCAAATGGTGCCAAGATGGCGCTGTGGCAACAGCAAAATGACGTCAGACTTTTTTTTTTTTTTTTTTTTTTTTTTAAGGAGGAAAGGGGAATAATGATGGTGTCTTAGGTGAAATGCTAGAAGAGCTTTTCACTTATAATAATTTTATGTAATTTTATTTTGTATTCTGTGCATTCCTTGTAGACAGTAAATAATTGGATGTTAAACAATGTGTCATCAATTTGAGGCATAAAACTAAACTCACGTCATAACAGTTTCTAGGAATTACCATATAAAAATTTACATTTATGAATTTTTAAAAGAATTCACATTTTATAAAAACAATTTGATTTATTTATCATAATGAGATATATTTAAAAAGTAATGTTTAAAACATTGCTACATTTGGAAGCATGTTTATAATCGAGAATAGAGGAAACAATAATTGTGTCACACCTTATGTATCTTTTTAAAATGTAAAAAAGCTCAAAGAGCTAAAGTTTATAGTCTTTCAACAGAATAACAACTGACACGAAGTACATAGGAAATAAATCTGCCCATTAATACTTTCTTGGATTGAATGCATTCATTAATTGAAAATCTCATTTATCCATATTAAGATATGATTTCGAGCATACATCATATAAATTATGAATCTTTTCCTTTTTTATTCTAAAAAAGTTAATTAAAAATAACGTTTCAATTTTAAAAAATTTAACTTTCGATGCCATAGAAGATGTAGGTAAGTAATGACTGTAATTTTAATTATAGACGAAGAAACTGCAGATTTTCCGACAGATGGCGCTGCTCACATTCGAAAGCGTAGAAGTGCTAAATGGTCACCAGATTATGACCTGTACCAACAGTGGGCTGAAGAATATTACGCTGAATACGAAGAAGCAAAGCTTAGTTTAAGCAAAAGTGAACAGGAAAAACCAAAAGTTGATTTTCTTGATAAAGTGAGTTACTTGTTTAATTTCATCTTTGGGGATATTAATACTAAATAACCTGAGTAATTAATAGAACTTGAAAAAAATCCAGTTCATTAAAAACATTGTTTTTAATCCAATCTTCCATAAAATGTGTTTATGTTTATTTCTGATTTCATGGTATTTTAAGCATAATCAGTTAAATGTATAATGGATACTTAATTATCAAATAAATATAGATCAGGCATGGCACCAACTTATGGCATATGTGCCATATCTGGCACGTGATACAATTCTTAATGGCCATACATATCACTCTACACAAAAGAATATTTTAGTTATGCGTAATTTATATAAATATCTTTAAGTGATCCACAATTAATGTATAATAAAAAATCTATTTTCTTGATCTTAATCCCTTTCTCTGCCTTCATAGTGCATTAATTGAATTGTTTCCAATATTTCCTATTTTATGTCACCCTTAATCAAAGAAGATTAGTTTCGCATACCGCAGCTGTGTAAGATTGTTGAAGTATAGTATATAAATTCTTTTGAATGTGGTGCTACTTTATCAATCTAGCACAACCTATGTAAATAATCTACATTTATTTTATTTGTACTTGTTTGATTTTATCATATAAAAAATCTTCAGCTTCTCATGCGGCTTTTATTTCGGTTTTCCCATTTTCAATTCTATATACATACAATCAAATTATTTAATAATTAGCTTTAGTCTTCTTGTACTGCAGTGATTACCCTCATTTTTCTTCCAATAAATATGATTGTTCTAGAAGGAAATATTTGTTTGGTACTGGTTGGTTGGTACTGATGACACTTGGCAATGCCAAATCCTCCCGTCAAGAAACTAGGCGAATGAAGTCAGAGGAAATATTTAATGGAAATAAATGAGGGAAAAGAATAAATTTCTTGTAATATTCATGTGTACCATAAAGTTGAACTTCAAAATTAAAACATTTTTTTTTGTTTTGGAATTTCAAAATTTACAAAAAAAAAAAAAAAAAAAAAAAAAAAAAGTTTTGTTGCCTGGGGCCTTACAAAACATTCGTTACCAGATGGGTGACATTAAATGTGGCATGAGTCATAAACTCATTCAAATCAGAATAAAATTTTGCTGTTTTAATGAAAGTTTACTTTTGATTATCTATCTCAATTTTAATTTTCTTTTATAGTTTATTGAGATGGGTGGCAATAAAACAGAAGAAGAGCTAGAGAAGGAACGTCAGTTAAAAAAGACAATGATCGAAAAGTCTGTTATGATAGGGACCTGGTTGGTTGGAATTCTTTTCACATTTTTCTGTTGTTATGCATTTGGTAAGTCATCAAAAATTTATTGATTTGTGTATTTCTAAAGTATTTTCGTTTAATAATAATTTTATTTGAGCAGTAAACTCCCGATTATTACAGATGAGTTAATTCTCTAAATTATGAGAAAAAAGAACAAATTAGTTGAAATATGCATTTGAACAATTTAAATACTCATAACTAATACCAACATATTTATTAAATGAAGCAAAAAAAAATTATTTACAAATTCATAAGCTTACTTCTTTAGTAAACTAAACGAAAACTCAATATCTTTGCTCTAGCCCTTGGTCTTGATTTTAGGGCTATCGTGCTCAGTAGGCATAAAACCTACAGTGTCCATATCTATTTTTGTGACCGAGGACCCTGGGATGCGAAGCATTTGTTCCTGTTATAGGTGGTCGCTCTAATCCTAAATCCTCAGTGTTTAATTCCCAAACATGCTTAGTATTCAGTTTTATCGACCTACTGAGGCATGAAAAGCTGAGTCGACCTAACACAGCCAAAGGACTGAATCTCGAACCTATGGCTTGGGAGATTTACTTCTTTTTTTTTTCTTATGGTGGGACACTGGGTTGTTGATCCATCGCCCATAACAAGGCCGGAAACTGCTGCTCATTTACCGTTACCCAGTGGGCACCTGTGTACCAAGTCACGGAGGCGAGTAGCTTTTCTCACATCGCACCACCACAAACCATTTATAGGGCGAGCCACACTCATCCATCATCTCAGAAGAAGAAAGGATAAAGATATACAAAGATAGAGAGAGAGAGGAAATGCCCATGCTCCAATTGGGTTTCGAACCTGGGACCTACAGCCCAGAAATCAGGAATCACTCAGCCATTGGCAGGCTGTGCTACTTCTTTAGTATATCAAAAAATATTTCTTAATTTTTTTATTGAAATATTTTTATTCATGAGAGATAAAGATTTTTTTGAAATTTAGAAATTTTGCGTAACTCACACAAAGTGGTTAAGCTGCTCCCAAATATAATCGAAAGTTTACTGTTCCTTCATTGTAAATCCAAAGAAAATACAAATTCAAATTCTTTTCATTTGTGTTCTTCATTTAGGACAAAGATGTTTGAAGAAATTTACATGCGATTTTTGTGATCCCAAACGGTACAAATCTAAAGTGACGAAAATGGTCAATATCTACCAACCTGGAATTCATATACACAAAAATGGGTATAGAGAAGTCTACACGCCAACCGAAGAGGAAATGGAAGCTTTAAAAGAAATTACAAAACTTATACATGCCCTGTAAATCTGCAGTACCTCTTTATAATTTATGGTAACTAGTTATAATTATAGTTTCTTAATAAAATCAAGCTTTTAAATACAGCATTTTTTTCTAATATTTATCAGTAAGAAAACTGCACTTTTATTGAGTTCATACACGCAGCTATTTCAATAACTATCAACAATCACATCTAATATAGTTTTATAGAAAATTTCGTTAAATTCTTAAATATGAAATTAATGCATAAATAGATAGCTTAAATTAAATTGATATTCTAAATTGAAAAAAACTTCATGATCTACTTTCTAATAAACTTAAAACATATCATTTTATTTATATCAGCAATAGCCAAATTAATGAAACTTTGGAGTTACTGCACCGTATTTAAATTTTACTATTACTTATTAAATTTAAATTTTACTTTTACTATTACCTATTTTACTATTACTATTATTTTACTAAACTATTACTTACTCTTCTGAGCATGTCTGCTCAGAGGATAGAATCAAGATTGGTCAAGCTGAAAGTTAACGTAATCTACCATAATAGTCCTCGTAAGCTATAAAAGGTTCATTATTGATCATTAAACAATATGGTATTAAAAAAATAATTATGAAACATTTTTAAAAGTATATAATATCCTGCTCTGAAAACATGTCATAGCAGTCTTTAAAAAATGAAGCTCAAAATATACAAACGAAATATAAATTTCTGGAGTTATCATTTTTAAACATCTCAGTTTTTACTTCATCTTTATGCTAGAATCATTTATTGTCCTTTAAAAAGATTACATACCGTTTTTATGTTCTGATTGAAACTTATGATTGATTTCAAAGATTTCAAAATAAAATTTTGTATAATGTTCGGGGGGGGGGAGAGCGATGAAATCAAAAAATAAAAAAAAGTATCAAATACACAATGTCAGCACAAAATAAAATAACTTCCTTCCCTCTAGTCAGTGAAAACGAAAATAAAGTGTTTCTAATATTTTTTTTTTTTTAAGATATTTCATTAGTTTCACTTTTCTTAACATGTTGCATACTGTTTCAATCACCGTTCTGTCAATTAAGAGTTATTAGTTACAGTTACGGAATAAACAACAAAATTCGTTCTTAACTGTCATGAAACTAATCTTTTTCTGAGTTGCTTTTAAATCCTAATTATTTGTTTCCGGGTGACGTCTTTTATATTTTTTGTTACTTTTAACGCAATTATAGACTTACACTGTGTGAACAATTATATTAGTTCAAACAAACAACGAATACAATAATGTAGCATTTTCTAGTTTAAATTTCTATAACAAATGATATTTACAAATATGGCGTTAATCTGAATTTAGAATTCAAGGATTAATGGATTTTTAAATGTTAGCACACTTTATAAAAAAAAACAGAAAAAAAAGGATAAATACTTTAAAATTTATGGAAATAATAAGAGATTCTCTATAAAAATATTTTACATTAAAAATATAGTAACTACTACAGCAAATGATATTTACAATAATAGTAATTTAGGTTATTTTACAATAAAGATCAATGTATAATGAATATATACATATAAGGAATATTAATGTTGAATATATATGTATGTATATATACATATATACATGTATGTATATATACATATATATATGCATGTATATATACATATATATATATAAACTTAGCCATTTTTATCGCATATCAATTAGTTTTTCTCAAGTGCATATTTGTTATTGGTTGTTTCCTAATTATCGCCTCAGAATTAGAATTTCAAAAAGTAGCTAGAAAATAACCATTGCCAAATATGGGCAAAGTATTTCAAACAGTATCGATGATGTCATCTCATGCTACTGTTTATCAACCAATCACTAATAAGCTTTCCACAATTTCCTTGAAATATTTCAATGTTCTAGGGGCTCTTTGGTTTTACTCCCTTACAGATGACGTAAACTGGCGACATCTGAATACATTTGGAATGGCAAAGCGCCTTCTATTACAGCAAATGCTTGAAATGAAATATTAGTAAATTGTATTTATTTAATTAATAGAAATGACCATTAAATTCAACAAAGATTTGGTGGTTAGTTTAACAATAAAATGCAATTGAAATCTAAATTAACGTAGCTCAAAGTGCTGACTAATTGGATTTCTAAGTTAAAGATGAATAAACAATTTATATGCCTAATTTACAGGCTGTCTGGAATTTCTTCCACCAAATTGAATAGGTAACACCATCTTCCTTTACAAATTGTACACCTCCCATATATGCAAATTATATATCACCTACCAATAAGAATTTGGACATCTGTAATAAAAGAGATAAACACATTTTATTTAAATTCAATAGTTGGTGGGGACACCATGTGAAACAATCAGAGCCTTACCCTCTGGGGCATACTTTTCACGAGTATTTGGATGATAAACAGTAGCATTTTTATCCAATGGACTTAGAGAAGATATGTAAGTTCTTTCATAGATTTTGGATGGTTGCTCCATCCCATGATTCGGAAATCCAACTCATCCCAGTGATGCTCTTCGGGATTTAAGTCTGGATTATGGGTAAACCAGTCTAAGCCGTCCACCCCATTGTTGACATATCAATACATGGTGGATACCACAACGTAACAAATATTGTTGTCATCCTGTAAGTAACAATAATTCGACTAGTAAAATTGCCTCAGAATAGGAAACACAATGTTGTCTAGAATAGTGGAGTATGAGTCGTTGTTGAGCCTTACTTGAATTGGAATCAAGGGTCCTACTCCATAACAGTGGAAACATTTTCAGACCATAATTCCGCCATCACTAAATTTTATTATAGGCACAGTACATTCTGGTAGAATGCGTTCTCTGAACATATGCCAAACCTAAACTCTGCCATCCAACTAGTAGGGCATAAACGGGGATTCGTCACTGCAGCAAATCTATTTTTACTCATCTACGATCCAATTTTGAGGTGCCTTGCACAACCACAACCCAGCACCGTGATTGGATTTTGTAACCAAAAGCTTATGGGTGGCAGCACAACCACGGAAGCCTAGAAAATATGTTTCTCTGAGGATGTTATTTATCGAAACAATTGTCCTGGATACTTGTTGGAACTCTTGGAGTTTGTAGGTCATCATTTTAGGACGGTTTTTACTGAATTTCTTTGGACAAAACTCATCTGTCTTTTATCTCTTAGTTTCATAAATCTGCCTGGTTGAAGCTCATTCTGACAATCACTACCCCCTTTCCACATCTTAATCACAAAAACTACTGACTATTTTGGAATATTTAATTTATTATGTATGTCCCTTAAGGACCAGCCATTCCTATGATTTCCTACAATAACGCTTTTCTCGAATTCAAACGACTGTGAATTTCGGAGCATCTTGCATGCGACTAAATATCAATGCTGTTTCCTACACGTTATTTAAGTAGAGAAGGCGTGACGTAGATCATGTCTTCTGATATCCTCATTCACATGGGAGTCCAAACACTTATTGGTACAATCGTATCAGATGACATGCTTAGAAATTCTTCTCCACAGGAACAAAGAACACATATCATAACGTAAACTAAAAAACTTTTATTGGCACAAAATAAAAGACAGTATCACTTATTGTAAATTTTGACAAATGGCGCTTAAATATGCTTGATACTTTTGCCGTATTGATCATTGAAAGATTTTCCATAACATCAGATATTATCCTGAAAATCTTTTACAGAACAATCAGGTATACCTACGTTACCTTCATCATAAATTACGTTGCTCATAAATGGAGAATATATTCACCAACAAAGCACAAAAATAATGCATGTCAGCTATACACAATCAATCATTTTATGAAATCTACAAGAGCCGACACGAGAGTTATCAATCTGCAGCGTGATCTATCCATTTTTGGCCACATTTTTCTGTATAACTCTTCAACCTTCTTTATATGGCATCGCAGCACTGAACATGTACTTTTAAGGGGCAGTTTTCTAGAAATCATATCCTATATAATTTTCATTGAGGAAATGAATCAGATGAGGCTCAATACAAAAAATAAATGCTGACTAAGCTTGATAGGAAATATGTAAAATAAAATTCTTGCTAGCAAGTCAAAATAAGCTTTTTTATAAATAAAAATTTGGTTAAATTGCGGTTTGGGTCCCCTTTCTCACCAACTTGGCGATAAACGTGCCAAGCATGGTCACCTGGACATTTTTTTTTCATTATCAATGTGCTCCTTATGGCAATCTCTGGAGGAAAGAATTTGAAGCGCTTTTTCGCGCATACTCATTAATTACTCTTTTGTTTTAGCCTTTTCACTGGTCGCTAATTAGTTTCACTTTGAAACAGCGGTATAATTTTCGCCATGGCAACGTCGTTTTTTAAAACGCACCAAGCAGAGGACCCAAAACATATTTCACCAAAAAATTTTTTTTAGAAAAACGCATAATATTTCAAATGTCTCAGAGCAATCCGCTACACACATACCTCAATATGACATGGCTGAATTTTAGCAATGGCATGCTAGATGATTTATTCAAAAATAAATAAAATAAAAAATGATAACAATAACAATGTTTTTATCATGAACTTTATTAAAATTCTTAAAATCATTAAAAATTTTATTTCAACTGAAAATGATCCAGATTACATTGAACTTTGTAAATTTGAGCCAATTAGTAATTTTCCAAATTTACATATTAATGTGTATATGCATACTAATTTTCGAAAACACATTTATTCCAAAAAAAA
>JAPDSC010156573.1:0-31601 GCA_026290005.1 Latrodectus geometricus | reverse complement strand
AAAATGCATTAAACTTGTACTTTTAAGAATGTTGAAAGAAGTTTGTGTTCAATATATTCCGAGAATTCCTTGAAATTCACTTTTTGTGTTAGTAAAACACTTCTCGAAATACACAAGAAATATACCTTTTAATCCAGATAAAAAAAACAAGTAGAGTTGAAAGAAAGAAATGAGTCCTAGATTTATCTTTTGGACAGTTTAAAGAAAAGTTTCCAATCGTGGTTGTGGCCAGTTATTGACAGCTCTATTTTTCAAAATGTTATTAAACCATGGGCAAAGAAATAACCATGGCATAAAGAAATCCCTCAAAAATTGTTTTCCACAGCTGTAGCAATATGCTGATGAAACTTTTTCTTGGTAAATAATAATTTCTGTGCAAACTTGTATTTAGAAAAATTTTGTTTCGAGCCATTGAGGGAAACGAAAAGATCAGTTTTTAATTAATAGAAATTAAAAATCTAAGAAAATAATTTAGTATTATCAAAATAACTATAAATTTATGCTTGAATATAGGCTCTGTGAATTATTTTTAAGCAGATAAAAAGTGAACAAAATTATCATATAGCAAAGGTTCTCAATTTATTGTCTTTTTGAATATTAATATTTTATTACTTTTGCTTTATTGATTCTTATTAGGCCTTATAGTTAATAAAAGATAAAAATATTCCTAAGATAAAAGTTTAACAAGATAGATTTTTTTTTTTCGTTTTATTAACGAAAGCTTAGAAAAGCTTATAAAATACTCGAATTCTTTGATAGTACAGAACGAGTACATTTTCTTGAAAAAATATATCAAAACAAGATTTTTCCGTAAATGTGGAACGTTTTATATTTGATTTTGAGGAACTATTTAATAAAATACACATTGAAATAACTATTCAGTGCTGAATTTTATGCCCATGAAATTTTCGTTATAGATAAAATGTCTCTTTATTAAATAAATTTCTATGAAGGTCTGAAGAAGAGAATATACATATACTAAAACTGTTCATAAAAAAAAAAAAAAAAAAAGAAACATTATTATTTTTGAAGGAAAGTGAAAAAGGTTCTTTATAAAACTTTTTAATTAAAATCATGTTAGAATACTTATAACGATAATCTTTACAAAAGTAATAGCTGAGAATTCAAATCTAGAATTCAAATAAAAATACGAAAAAATTTCTTAATTGAAAACTTTGCTTATATCAAACGAAGCTTTTTATTAGTTAATTTTGACAGCAAAATTTTTACTTACCTTTTTTTCTTGAGAACATAGTTTTTACTTTAGCACTTTATTGTTTGAAATATAAAAGTCTCAACTTTTGCAAACAGCATAAAATGAAATGCACTTACTTTCATTGAAAATTCAATTTTTATCTGGCAAATGTTTGTTCAATATACTGACGACAAATCTGTTTTTCTTTTTTTTTTCTTTTTCTTTTTTTTGTATTCTTTTTTTTTAACGTATTATATATTTCAGATATTTTCTTTGATTTAACTACAGTTCGTATTCAGTTTTCCATTGTGTAATTGTAATATGATGAAAGCAAGTGTCGGGTTCAAAAGCAATTTTGATGCTTTACAGATCCAAAATCTATTATACAAATATGCATATTTTTTAACAATATTTAGAATTTTACATAATAGTATAAGAATTTAATTTAAATATTGTTCAGAAATAATGAACTTATTTATAAATTAATTATATCATATTTTTAATATAAATGATATACACTACTAGCCATTAAAATTGCTACACCAAGAAGGCGACATGCTACAGACATGAAATTTATACGAAAGGAAGAAGGTGCTGTGATATGAAAGTGAATAGCTTTTCCACGCATTCAGACAAAGCAGGCGCCAGTAGCGACACCTACATTGTGTTTAAATGAGGAAATTGTTCAGCCGGTTCCTCATACACAAATTGTAATTGAACGTTGTTTCCTGGTAAAAAGTTGATGTGATGCCTCATGTAAGAAGGAGAAATGCGTACCAGCACGTTTCTGACTTTGATAAAGGTCGAATTGAAGCGTACCGGGATTGCGGTTTATCTTATCGCAGTATTGCTGCTCGCGTCGGTCGAGATCCAATGATTGTTAGCAGAATATGGAATCGATGGGTTCAGGACGGTAATACGTAACGCCATGCGGGATCTCAACGGCCACCTATCACTAGCAACCGAGAAGATAGGCATATTATCCACATGGCCGTAATGGATCGTGCAACTACGTTACGAGCCGTGAGTCAAGAAACAGGGTCGTTTGGAAAACAACAAGTGTCTGCACGAACAGTTCGACGACGTTTGCAGCAGCATGGACTCTCAGCTCGGAGACCATGGCTGCGGCTTCCCTTGACGCTGCGTCATAGACAAGAGCGCCTTCAATGGTGTGATCAATGACGAACCAGGGCGGACGAATGGCGAGACGTCATCTTTTCAGATGAATTCAGGTTCTGTGTACAGCATCATGATGATCGCATCCGTGTTTGGTGGCATCGTGGTGAACGCACACTGGCAGCGTGCATTCGTCATCGTCATACTGGCCCATCACCTGGCGTGATGGTTGGGGTGCCATTGGATACACGTCTCGGTCACCTCTTGTTCGCATTGACGGTGCTTTGAACAGTGCACGTTACATTTCTGGTGTGTTACGACACGTGGCTCTACCCTTTATTCGAGCCCTTCGAAACCCTACGTTTCAGCAGGATAATGCCCGACCGCATGTTGCCGGTATTGTACGGACCTTCCTTGATACGGAACTTGTTTGGCTGTTGCCCTGGCCAGCACGTTCTCCAGATCTTTCACCAATAGAAAACGTCTGGTCAATGGTTGCCGAGGGATTGGCTCGTCACCAAAAGCCAGTCACTACTGTTGATAAACTGTGGCATCGTGTTGAAGCTACATGGGCATCTGTACCTGTACATGCAATCCAATCTCTGTTTGACTCAATGCCCAGGCGTATAACTGCTGTTATTACTGCCAGAGGTGGTTGTTCTGGGTACTGATTTCTCAGGATCTATCCAGCCAAATGTTTTGAATATTTAATCACTTGTTATTTTTAGTGTAATATTTTTGTCCAATAAATATCATTTTGTCATCTGCATTTCTTCCTGGTATAGCAATTTTAATGGCCAGTAGTGTACTTTAGAATATAAAAAAATAGACTATAAAATCTAAAATTTATTTTTTCTTTAAAAATGATCTAATTTTTATACAAATATGATTAACGTTTTAATATATAATTATATATTTTTACTTTCAGGTTATTATTGCTGTAACAATACTGGAGATTATCACTATCCATCGAAGCACTAACAGATAGTTCTAAATGTTATGAATAATTCTAAATGTTATTTCCTGCTATTTAAACATTTTCTTAACTGTTGCTTTGAGCTTAAAGTCATAAAGACTTTAACATAACATTTTAACATCTAAATACGATCTATGCAATTTTGCACATGCATTTCGATATGTCATGCCTCACTTAAAATTATTACACATTTTCTGATTATTTTCTTGTCATTTATATCATCAAAACGTACTGTGTTTGAAAAAAGGAAAATGCTTTAATCTTATCTTTAAATAAATTGAATGAATTTATTAAATAATTATATGAATAGTTTACTTTAGATTATTTTTAATTATTATTCGAATAACTTTTATACATCAATTTATATTTATCATATCTTGTTGTCATAAAAAATTTTAAGACTGTGTTGATGTTATCAATAATATTCAATATATATATATATATATATATATATTGCTTTTGATTCAGTTAATGAATAAGAAATTATATATTTGTCTATTTGCTTAGAAAATACAGTAGAAGTCTGATAATCCGTTACGTTCGGGACCAGCTCGGTGCCGGACTACCGAAAATTCCGGTCTATCGGACGGTAATTATAAGAACAATAGGTTAATAATTAAACTACAAATACAGTATGAAAATACATACAACAAAGTTTATTTTACATTTCATATAATGTATGTACACGTACTGTAAAACATATTTCACTTAGATTCAAAAAAGTCATAAATGTCTTTTTGTTTTCTGGACTTTTGGCGTTTAGTTTAAAATTTATTTCTATAGATATGGAAATCAATAATTTCTGAAGCACTGTACTAGGCTCAGCAAAAGAGATAAACTTATTTAATGATGCTGCAGCTTCTGCCCTGCTGATTTTTCCTTTTCTTCCATTTCGGCATCTGAGTCACTTTATTTAGGCTTAGGTTTTGAAAACATGGTCACCCTGTGTACAGTTAGAACGAAAATCACTTTTTTTATAAACAGTTTCAAAAGTTACGTTTATTATTGACTAACCGGCCGATAATTGTTTCCGAACAATACCGAGCGCTTCCGGACGATCTCGAACCACCCAGAAAACTTCCGAACAGCTCTCGAGCGTTTTTATTTCCTTTACAGACATACTTTGGGAGAAAAATAAAATTTTTACAATTTTCCGGAGCGATGCCAGACTATCGGGCATTCCGGACTGTTGGATGCCGGATTAATGGACTTCTACAGTATATACATTTGTTAAAACAGGATAAAAATAAAAGGATAACATCAATATTTTTCTAAGAGCAAATAATGTATTTCTATTCATAAAACATTTTACAAACTTTTTGATGACAATTAATAAAACTCTTATTAACTTAATAAAAAGTATACAAAAATAATCTATTACAATTTTTTACAAAATTTCAAAAGTATTCAAGCATTTACAAAAGAATGAATTAGTATGAAAATCTGCCTATTCTTAATAAAATGATATGCGCTGCTTTGACTGTTACTTTTATACTTGAATTTAATTTTGGCAAAATTTGACTCATATCACTGAATAATTTTCATCGTTTCAAATAGCCTTCTCTATTCACAAGCTAATTACTCTGAAATTGCTTCGATATTTTCTGCAGTGTTCATACCAGATTGTAAAGAATACCATGTTGGTATCATAACCAATTTGAATAAATTCTCATATTCAATTGCTTAATAATGTTCCATTTGGTTTAAAAGTCTTTTTATTCACTGAAATCGATATCAGTCTATAATTTCCAAATACAATCGTTTTAGAGCTAAGAAAAATATAGTTGCTTCAGTCATTTAACAAACCATCGTGGTCGTCCACTAAAGTCAAACATTAACCAGGCAAATAATATCCATTACTTTACTTTATAATATTGATACAGATTGTATAAAATAAATTATCAAACAGAGTAGTTTCACTCGTTTTATTATTTATTTTCCAAAAGTTAATAAGAAAATAATTTTTTAACCTTTTCATCTTCACTTGAAGCGGAATCACTTATACCATTTTGCATAATTGTATAATGCTTGATAGTCCAAATTGACGCTAGATAGTTCAAGTCAATTTTTGAATCAATGGAATATAATTTTTATTGATCTTGATCCTACAAATTTTATTTATTTGCATTATATTACCATTATAAGTAAATGATTATTACCATTATAAGTAAAGTTATTTTTCAAAAATGACGAAATTATTTTGAAGAGTATTTAATGTTAGAAATTTTCCTCACAAACATCTTAAATTATATTTAAGTATTTAATTTTCTTTTCAAATTTTGTAAGAGAATTCGTCGTAATGTGTATATATTTTTATAACTGGATTATGTAACCAAAGTTTTACTGCTAAAGCTTTTTTATTTTTTTCTTTAAAAATTATGACATTCAAAAATATATCTTCAGGAAAGATAATTAATAATTGTTTTTAGTTCAACTCTTTTCCAATATTTTTAGTCTGAATTTAACCATAACTGAAAATTTTGTAAAACATCAAATAGAAAATGTGTAAATTAATATAAATGCATTAAAATGTAATTCAAAATTGATCTCTATGTGATATTTGTTTTTGAAAGAGAAATGAAATTATTTATTTCTGAAAAATAATAAATCAATTAAAGAAAGAAAAACTGAAATATTATGTTGTAAAATTTGGAAGACTTTATTCTGCTTTATTGCTTTTTATAAATTAAATACATTTTGTGGTACAGTTAGCTTACAGAAATTTGAGCATGTAAAATATTTTAGAAGAAACTGATGTGTAATAGCTATTAATAATTCTTTGTATGACATAATAATTGTTAATAAAACTTAAATGTAATAGAAGTGGGGAGAACCCGTAAACAGTAACTGAATATTTTTCTACTAGAAGTTTTATGCTGTTTCAATAGCTATCTTGCTTTAAAGAGCAAGACTTGCTTTAAAGATTGCTTTAAAGAGCACATGCTTTAAAGAGCAAGATAATTATTCAGAAAGATTTAGCATTCTGAATAAAGAAAACAAATTTTTAGTATTAACTAAAAACAAATTTTTAGTATATACTTATTTAAGGTGAATTAAAATAATATTGTTTTTAAATGATTCTTATAAAAATTAATTTATAATATAAAGTTCATGGCCTTAAATATATTAAGAATTATAGAAAAAAGCTCCACATGAGAAATTGGGTAAATAACGATTTCCAAAAATTTTTGGTAGTTTTCTTTTTATTATGTATTTATTTTTAATTCAAATTCTGTTATTTATTATTTTACTTCGCCATTCTCAAATACATTAAATGCATAACATAGAACCTCTGCACTCTAGAAACATATTGACATTTCTTTGGACAAAATAAACTCTAAGTGTTCAGAAATTGTATCTTTTATAAATATTTCCATTTCTGTATTACATACATGCGTTAGATCTAACACTTGTTTATTACAATATTTCTTAAATATTTTCACATTTTCAACTACTTAATAAGAAACAAAACACAGTTCTAAAGCCGTGAAAAAACTTATTAATTATTTTATACATAAATTCCTAAAATATAGCGGTCTATAAATGTAACCTTTCCATTTTGCAAGAGATATTTGTAAAAGGTTATACATTATATAATTTACGTGTTTTTTAAATTTTTTATTATTTTTAACATTGAAATACTAATATAATAAATAATTTTCATGATGGAAAAATTGTGAATTTTATTTATATATTAAGTTATATTATTCAAAAGTTATTTGCTTTAGAGAAAATAAAGTGTGTTTTTATGAAGCTGTATTGTGTTGTATATTTTCAATAAAAATATTCCAGGCAAAACATGTCAACATATAAAGTTATTATAAAGATTCATATTTTATAAACTAAATGTAAAACTATCAAACAATTATAAGTTAATATTTCGATTCCGCTTACTTTACTAGAAACTCGTTAAATTAATCCTAAAATTTTTCACAAACTACTTACATGTTTTCTAGGATTTTAGAAATAAAATAACTTCCGCCTATTTGATTAATTTATATTTAATATATGCATTTTGAATCACATATTTAAATTCAGATTGATATAAATCTGGAAGCATAATAAATGTATCATTGAATCTTAACGAATATTTTTTTCTAGTTTACTTTTAAGAATTGGTAAACAAGTGGTCAATAAATAAAAATAGAATATTCTATGAAATGATGAAATTTATTGTTATTTAAATCAGGGATCTTCAATTTTTTTCTCCAGAGGTTGACATCAACAAATTCACAGACACGCGCCTTACATGTCTTGTAAAAAAAAAAATAGTGTGAGAAAACTAGTAAAAAAAAATTTTTTTTACTACAAGACTTCAGTTGGTTTTAAGGGAAGAACAATTTTTTTCTGTGGGAAAGTGTCATCTCTTTCTCTTAATTCTCTCTTTTTTTAAGAAAAAGAGAAATTATTCTCTAACAGATATTATTAGCATCTTCTTTTTAAAAACATTTTTCCTTCCCTTAGAATCAATTATAGTTCTGTAAAACAAGTCTAATTCTAGACAAATAAATACTTTTAATTAAAAAAAAAATAAAGGTATTCTAAGAGTCATAACGTAAAATACTTTTATAGTAAAAAAAAGAGAAAAAAAATTATTGGAAGTTAATACTTAATTAAAATTGTTCTAATGTGGAATTTGACACAGTTTTTTTTTTTTTTTTTTTTTTTTTTTTTTTTTTTTTTTTAGTTTTGCTTGATTAAAGATATATTATAAAATGTAATATGTGTTGTTGCTATTCGTAAATTTTTCTCCATATGTCTGTCAGTCAGCCGAGTTCTTATCTTTATATGTCTTCTTCATTTTACTAAGAATCTACTCACGTATGAAGTTACTGTCAAAGATAAACAGACATGAACAAAGCATGTTTACAAATTCCTCCATTCTTATCTTTGGTTACGTACTTCGAAACAATCATTAATTGTAAGATTTTCAAGAATGTTCCGTTTTCTATAAATTTATAAATTTTAATAGAAGCTGGCGTGGATCCTTTTCAATATTTACCGAAATTGGTGAAAAGTTCATTCTCACAAAATTCTTCTTTGAATTTCAATATAAATTTTTCTTTCGAAAATTAAATTTTAAAATTTAATTCTTTTTTCAGGTTTAAAATCACTGAATATATATATATATATATATATATATATATATATATATATATATATAATGGAGTTATACTATTATTTTTTCATCAGTCATAAATTTAATACCATCTGTTATTATATACATTGCTTATTGCTTGGTTATATATATTATAGCAGATATACTACTGAAATCGAACTCACATTTATTCAAAGCTTCTATCAAATCAAATGTAATGTGAATTCATTTTCAGCAATACATCTATATCAAATAAAAATCTATTATTCGTGTTGTATTTTTAAGTGCAACGACAATAGCTAATTCGTTTACAATTATGAAGTCCATTAACGCCATGAAAATAAAAATATCTATTTGTTTTGTAATTGTTGCATTTTTGATCATCAACACCACAACAGAATAAAACTCGAAATTTTACATATGCATTTTTGATTTCTGAATGTATCTATTGTTACAATCTCCACGTGTGTTGCTGTTGTTACACTAAACAAGCTAATATTTTATAAGAATTGAACAAGTGGTTAACAAAATACATGCACTACCCCCGAAGATGTTCTTTTACAAGTTCTTCGGTAACAAGAATTTTTCAGCTTAACAATTCTTTCTGCTGTTATATAGCAAACGGTAATACTATTTACAAACTCCCTTTTCACGTGAATAAAAAGAAAATTTTGATTTTAGTTTTAATTTATCTGTCCCATGAATTATAAAATAATCTAATACAAAATATTCCCCACTGTACTTTGTATCATAATGTCTTTTAAAATTGTAATTTTTCCTCACAACTACACTCTCAACTTTCTCACTTATTATAGCTTGTCTTTGAACAATTATTCATAGATCATAAATGCAATCATTGGCTTTATTTAGCCTACCAGACATCCACCCACTAAGCAGCTTATGCAATAAACACCTAGTGATTGCAGAATCTCTGAAAATAGGTGAGTAGATGAACATTGAGACATTGCCTCCTGCAATTGCACTTCCTTCATACAAGAGAATGAGTCTGAATAATTTACCTTAAAATAATCTTCATAAAACCAACTTTTCTGAAACTGAA
Organism: Latrodectus geometricus; assembly: GCA_026290005.1. Lineage (NCBI taxonomy): Eukaryota > Metazoa > Arthropoda > Arachnida > Araneae > Theridiidae > Latrodectus > Latrodectus geometricus. The sequence continues at coordinate 22,156 of JAPDSC010156573.1, read as the reverse complement.
TGAGATGTTTACAAACACCTATAAGTAATGTCACGTGTTTCATATAGTATGCAGTAAATATATTATTTCCAAATAATATTGAAAAACATTTTTATGCTACAAAATTATGGCAGTAGCGTTGTAATTCTCTTTACTAAACCATTCAACTAAATTAAATAAGATTAATTGAACTATATATTATGAAAAATATCACATAAAAGAATTATTTTACAATATCATTTTATTTCACTTTTAGTTTATTCATAAACTGAAAAATTTTGCAAGGTGGATGGGATAAAACTATTAAGTAATATATTGGTATAAAATTTTAATATATTAAATAAGAAGCGTTATAAATTTCACTCAAATATTGATAGTGTTTTATTAATAAGTCAAGGAACAAAAAATTATTCTTTATCAATTCAGGAAAAACAACTAATTATAATATTCAGATAGATTTCTTCAAATTAACTTGTAGAAAAGAACTCGATTATTGATAAATTAAGATTAATTATCGGGGAACTATAAGCATTATAACGTCGAGCAAATTGACCAATGAAATTTCATGTTACCTATGAACTTTGACATATACATTGATTTATCTATGTCATTAATCTAAATAATGGCTATCATCATTTTGAATATCACATCCTCTTTCAAGCCACTTTGAAATGCACATTAAATAAATCAATATTTAATGTGCATTTCGAAATGTCGAGGCTAAACCTGGATTCAACCGTATAGAGAAAACCCTCCATTGACCACTCATCCAGTGAACAAGTTGGTGTGCTCTTTGCAAACGTTACGGCTTATAACGTGATGCAAATGACCGATCGCCTCTCAAAAGGATCACCTTTGTGAAGTCTTCGACGCATGGTAGATCTGGATACCAATCTTTGCAGTCAGGGAGTTCCTAAGTTCAGCCGGAGATGTGGATCTATTCCTTCGTTACAATAATGACAAATATCTGCCATCGGCACTTGTGGTAGCTCGACCATCCTTGGCTGAGCCTCTTAGATGCCGAAACCGTGGTTAGAAATCGTTGCGAAAGTTTATGAATTACAGACGGACTCAAATTCAGCCATCTTGCAACATTTATAGGACTTTGTCCTGCCCCTAGTTTCTCAATAGTTTCCCATCGAAATTATTCGTGCAAATAATGCTGGTGGCCATTGTTACAATTTCGTTTCAGCAGATTTCTAATCTCCGACAGGCAACGACAATTGCCTCCTTCCTCTTAGACATCCATTTTTATGATCATTGCAAATGACGTATTCGGTGAAAATGCGCTTTAGGTCCCCTACTCTGCCAACTTGGCGAAAGTGTGCTGTGGATCCCGTACTTGGCGGGTTTTCAAAAACGCTATGCCATGGTGATAATGGAATACGATTTTTAACTAATCAGCAACCAATGAAAATGACCGATTTTTCAAACTGAAACTAATTAACGACCAATGAAAATGCTAAAAGAAAATTCCAATTAATGAGCATGCGCGAAAAAAAGCAAATTATTTCCTACGGAGGTTGCCATAAAGAGCTCATTGGGTATAAAAACGTCTGGTTTACCACGCTTGGTGCATTTATCGCCAAGTTGGCAGAGTAGGGGACCTAAAGCGCAGATTAACGGACGTATTCATAGCAGAGCCATTATTTTGCATAACATCATCTGTTCAGCTTCTTTTACGTACTAACATGTAAGTAAGTTGTATGTAAGGTCAACTAACATGTAACTAACATAAGTACTAACATGTAAGTAAGGTTTAGAATGTTGGTAGAGTTATGTAATGTATTTTAAAATATAAATTTTTGTGGAGTTACCTTTTGTTTGCAACAAGTGATTATAAATTTAAAAATCGATTGCAATCCTTTATAAACTATTTTGATAAAATCGTAGAAACAATAACAACAAACTGAAAGCTTATTTTCATCAATCATATTATATTAACACCGCATTATTTCGAACTTAGAGAATAACTTCTTACAACTAGTCAAATACTATACTTCATAAAATTTTACAAAGGACTAATGATAACTTAAATATCGTTCCCAGCGAAATTTCCACGTCATGCTATTTCTAAGAGATGCAATTTTCAGATTATATTACTTTAATAATATGACCTAGAAATAGTATGGAACTTAATTTTAAATAATTTAATTTATCATATTAAAATATGAAATCTGGTTAAATAACTGAGAAATTAAAGAAAGCTCAAATAAAGTGCTGGAAATTCTCTTCATAAGAAAAATCAATATGTGTAAAAATTTTCCTATTTTGGAATAACAAAGTATCCAAACAGGAACAAGAAAGTAAAATCTTGTCAAAAATCAAGATGACTCATTTCATAAAATAATATGTTCAAAAATCTTCTCTTTATCCAAATTTGTGTAGCTTTGAATTTAAATATTAACAATAAGTTTTTAATGTCTAATATATAAAATTTGATACGCATAATGTTACACAGATGTCGAAAATCGAATAACTCAGATGCAAATAATTTAAACAGTTTTGAAGGCTAACAAATCTAAAGATATACGTCTTCGATTAGTTAGATTCTAGAATAAAGTTGCACAATAATATGTCTTCATAATTTAAGAAATTTTCAGACATTATGTGATATTAATAAGAAAAAATTATTCTAGAAAATTTGTTATTGAATATTTATAGTACTTAATTTTTTCATTTCAAATGCCTGGCTACTACTAGGATATTCCATCTTACAACAAAAGCAGAAAATGGGTCTTACAACAATGGTCTTACAACAATGGGTCTTACAACAATGTTCTTCAATAATGAGTCTTACAACAATGGGTTTCCATTTAGGTATGTCATCGCTTCCTCGAAAGTGGATGGGTCTTTGTAATTTAGAAGCAAAAGACCCCAGAATCGGCCATCCTGAAGACATTATTTCACATGAAGGATATTTCAACCACGACATATTTTACTTGCCCCAGACGCCTTTAGCGAATTCGATGGATATTCGGTTGGGTAAAGATTCAAACTCACTAGCTTCCGATAATGCGAAAAAGAAACCCTAATCAGCAGATCAACAAAGCCTCGTTATAACATTTATAATATTCCTAAAATTTGCAATTAAGAAATCCTCTTCCATGTCTAAATAATAAATTATTAGTAACTAACTGTTAAATATCAATTATTCATTTCTCAAAATAAGTCTTAGTAAATCGTGTTTTCCTATATTAATCCTTATTTTCCTGCATTCCTTTTTAATTTTTCTAAAACGTTTCTGAATTAAATATTTGCAAATACTAACGATCTCTACCAAGTAAGGGCCATTTAATCAATCCTTATATTCCAACAAAAAGCAAGGACATGCGAGACAATGAGAGGTGCTCTAACCTCAATAACAAAAAATCTTTCCCCCCACACTGTATAAAAATTTTATATGCATTCTATGTTCGTAATTAAATTTCATGACATAAAAACAATACAGAATATTTAAGTTATTTTTATGTTATTCTTTTCTTGAATTGTGTTTAAGTGCAAAATGTTTTGGTCGACAGAACAATCGATCTTTAATCCTAACGGTGTCAGCTGTTATCCAAATAGGTCACAAGACTTGACACAAAGAAACTTAAAGAATACATTTTAACTAAATCTTGAGTAAAATAGATAATGCAATTAACTTGTTTTTCAGGTAAAAAATCCCTGTCCGCCAAATAATTAAAGTAAAAGAAAAACTTTACACTTTATTTACTAAGCATTCTGCACATGAGTAGTTTTACCAAATAATTACATTTATGTTGCGTTTTGCTTATCAAAAAATTTTTTATAAACGAGGTATTATCTAATATCTTCTCTTAATTGTCTTGTTAAGTAAAAGTTTACGGAAAATGTACCATATTTCATTTTTGAAAATTGTTACAGCATCTTTAGTAAAATTTAAGTATAAATATAAGAAACATTTTGTTTAAGTTATTGAAAATCGCGTATGATGCAATTCAATTCCATATGATATTTAGATGTGAAAGTCTTTACAAAGGAGCAATTGTATTTAAAGCAAATGAAAATCATGTAAATATTAACTTACATTAGAAATGAAGAACTCCAAATTATACAGATTATCTTCAAAGACAACCTCAGATTACAAAAGTGAGTTTAATCACTCAATTCAATTAACTTTTTCATAAGAAAGTTAGGAGTATTACAAAAGTATGCCTTATTTGGTAAATGTAGTCTAAATTCATAAATTATACTTTTTGGAATGAATTTGTTTCTAACATGGCAATAAATGTCCGCTAACAGTTAATCAAATTAACGAGCTTTCAGAAAAGCAAGAATTTCTCTGTAAAAGCATTGCCCATCCAAAAGCGAAAAGTTTAGATATGAGCTAAATAAATTGTAAATTTAATTATAGTTGTAAATGAGGAATTTTTTCTCACAAAAGAAAAAGGTTAAGAAAAATCATATTTAACTTTGATACTAAAAGCCATGATATTCCTCTTCATTAAATCCTAGATATCTGCCAGTATTTCAAGAGAGGGCAAGTTGCAAATGCAACAGTTAAATTTTGCTTGACTCTTGCAAAGTTAATAAATGAGCAAGTGCTCTTTTCCATTCATTGACATTCTATTTCGCTTACCAATTACAAACAGATTGGATTTTGTTCTGGATATATAAATTCAACGATTTTTTTCCATGCTTACAGTTAGATACAAAAATTAACTCATTTATAAAACATTGAAATACGAATAAGGTACTTTTTGAAAAGCATTTTGACAAAAAATTTATTCCAATTATGAGAAATATGTTGGAGTACATAAATTTTATTGTTTAATTGAAGCATTTATTTGCACCATCAAAGTCATTAATTCTTTTTTTATAATACTTAATAACTGAAAAATGATTTTTTGAAGCTTGAATAATAATTTTCTTCAGATAAGAGCATAATATTAAAACTATTTCCCACTAAAATATTTCTATAATAAAAAAACTATCACAAATAATCAAATGCATTAAATGTGCAAAACTTGAGTAATAGATGTTCCTTTTGCTATAACTCCACAAGAAATCATCTGAGAGACATGAAATATTATAAATGAGAGACTGCATTTTTCTACTTAAGGGATAACGAAAGCAATGTTGTGAAAAATGAATATGATACGTACAATATAGAATCAAGCATAAAAATCTATATTGAACTCATAGAATCGTTATATATGTATATCCCATTGGAAGAACAACGTGTAGCTGTTCTTTAGTATGAAATATGTACTTCCCATACTTCATTGGTTGATTCGTACCATATCTTCATACTTAGCATCAGACTGTCCAACAATTCTTGACGTAAGATTGCACTTTCCTCAATCGGCATCTGCTCCAGTTGTTGGTTTCTCTCTATGGATGTAGTAATTGTGCCATAAGGCGTCTTCCCAAAACATTCTACTATGAGTACTGAAAAGACCCTCATCCGTAAACATGACACGATTACATTGGTGAAATGTCCAGTTTTTGTGTTTCTTGCAGCTCTCCGAACAATGGTCTCGATTTCTAGTTTTCAAAGGAATGCAGAGTTTAGGATGAAATGTGAATAGACTAAATTGTGAAGGCGTTTGGATACAGTAAACCGCTACGCTTGCCACTTTCTTATTTTGTATAGTTGCTGAGTGATTGCAAATTTTTTTAATGGTTTCTGTATCTTTTCACCTGTAGGATTATTCACGGGGTTTATCCACTGCAGTTGCTTTTCTGCTTTCCTAGCAGCTCTATCTATTGTTTGAAATGCTTTCCGAGAGCTTAAGTAACTTGATGATTTCGAACAAACTTGATGACGTCATTTGACTCTTTCCGAACTCTTCAGCTACATTAGTTAATACGCCTCTTTTCAAACTTTTCGTTCATTCTTCTACATGTAAAGTAGTATAGCTGATTTCTGCAATTTCATCTCTATCTATTTAAAATTTACTTTGTTGCTTAAGTTTTGCACACCGGTTTACATGCAGTGTATGTTTCATAAATCATTTCAAATATTTTGTTTTTATAAAATTGGAGAAATTTTTTATTGAATTCTCTTATGAGGCAATATGTTTCTAATCATCTTTACTAATAGTAAAAAGATATTCTAAATAAAGTATGCTAAAGAATGGAAAAACAACGCTGCTGGTAATCGAACTGTTGGAAAAGATTTGAAAAGTATTTAAATGGCATTTTCATTGATAAGGATCTGCATTTGTATGTCATAAGAAAGGAAATGCTGTAAATAATCACGCACTTACTCCAAAAAATATTTTCCTTGATGAGAAACAATATCACTATATCTTTGTTCAACAATCACTATGACTGAACCTATAAAATTCTACTTCAAAATTTGCTATCATACATTGATTCACAATGAGTCCAGTACGTTCAAATATTGACACTTTATATCAAATAGTCCTTACACAAATAAAGACTAAAATCCTTCCTTACACAATGATCAGCAAGTCCATTAGACAACAGAACCACTTCTCTGTAATTTATGGATTGAAATACTTTATAAAAAGTATTTCAATTAGATTAACAATTATAAGTATGCTTATTGTCTTGTACACTATGCAAGATAAGTTTATTCTACATATATGGAATAAAATTTTGTCACTATCATTATTAACATACTACTTATTACAAAATAAAATTGTAAGCTATCCAAAAGCTTAAATTATGATAACGACGAACAAACATTCATGAAAACAATGTATCTCTTCGAATGCTTGTGTAACTCAAATTTGTTTTCAATAATTTATAAAGTTTTAAGCATGATTTCAAAATCTCATCAACAAGAAAAATCCTTAATTAATACTTGATGAAAATATGTTCATTTTTAATGCGTGAAATAATACTTATGATTCCTATAGTTCACTGCTTGAATCAGTGAATTATAGAAATCAGAAGTTTTATTTCCCGTATTAAGAATGAACATATTTTCCTTTTCTTGGTCTTTAAAAACAGATTCCTTGTACTTTGCAGCCATTTGTTATTTACCAACTTCCAATGTTACCACTAAGACTCTCAAATTCTGGCCTCCATAATTCTTTTCTTTTATTTTCATTCTACTATCGTATTTCAAAATTGCCAATGTTCGAAATAAAAATGAAAATTTCTAGGTTATTTTTTGGTAATACCAAGAGGATTTTTATCAATGGTTTAAATTGCTTCATTGCTTTTGATTTACTGAAGCTTGTTGAGAAAAATTTAAAACTATTGTTTTGAAATGACAAATTTTCTCATCATGAATATTTTTTTAGGGATGTCTTAAGCTTAGAGAGTGAATTTAAGTTTCCCTTTCAAAATATGATCTGTAGACGCTCGTTTTTATGAACATTTAATTTAGGAATGCTTACATTTTTCAAACTATTGGTTACTCCTTATCCTGACGCCATAGACACAATGATAGTTTTAACTTCCATTTACGAAAAAAAAAATTGGAAAACATATCAAACTTTTTAAAAAGTCTCAAAATTTTGAAAGAAACTTCAAATATTCGTTTCTGAAAATATTATTTTTCAATTTATTTAGTTTCCTTTTTAAATCTGACTGAGAACTTTATTCATTCTTAAACAAGCGACAAAATAGTCGAAGATAAACGTATTCAGACAAATTAGGAGAAAGGATTGTGGTGCCGAACTCGACTCCTGTTTTTCCGTAAGAAAAAAAAATTTTAAAAAAAACATGGAATTTTAAAAAAAACAGTCTCTTGGCCATTTTAAAAACTCGAGAAGAGTCATGGACAATGAAAACATTACTAGCAAAAGTACTCCTTCTTAAAAATATTGAAAAAAGCAAAACATCCGAAACTGGAAAAACCGTTGTTTGCTTGCTTGATAAAATGAAAGGAATGAACATTCATTTTGATAGAAATGTCATTAAAAAGAAATCCAATTGCTTTGCTATGAAGTTGAAAATGAAACAATTCAAAGTTTCAGACGAGAGAAAAATTTAAAACCAGGCATGGTATAAGATTTAGAAAATTGTGTGGTAAATCAATAAAATGAAAGGGATTTTAAGATGCATCTTATTTTCACGTGTTTCTTAAGGATCATTTTTCTAATCAGATTTTATCTATACAGAAAAAGTAATTTGGTAAAAAAAAAAAAAATTATATCTTAATAATCTAATGCATTATTGTTCCATGTAATGATTCATTTTACCATTCCTGTAAAAACGAGTGTCTATTGTATTTGTTTTCTAAAAAAATTACGTAACAAATTCTTCTGATTAAATAATATCATGTAAACTTGTTTATCCCTAACCCCGTAATCCTCGATTAAGAAGATTTCGAAAAAACTTAACAGCTACCGTGAAGTAAAACTCTTGGATTCATTGATTGCCCGTTATTTATGGTTATAAAACCCACTTTTAAAGTAAAAAATATTTTAATTTGTGTTAAAAACGACCTGAAATATTTCAATACGTTTCTTCTTTATAACCTATGTATTTTGTGAATAAACAGAAGATCTATTTTCTTTTTCCATTATAACTAAAAATGCTTTGAACTGGGGTAAGTAAGAGCTTTAATTACAATAGAATAGATAATCACCAATTCCATTATTTTGCAAATTCTTTTCCTTATCTGCATTAAAAAAATGCTTACTCATAATTGTATGTTTCTTGGGAAATGATACAATGATGGATAAATGACTTGCGATTGATTTTTCTTTCAAAAAGAAAAACTCTGTTTTTACAACAATCATAGTTTTCACCACATTTGTTGAAACTGAGAAAATATTATCGAATAGAATATAGTTTTCAATATATACAATTGTATTATTTCCATTATGCTCCCCACATGCATTAACTTTGAATGACAATAATTCTAGAAGTCCTTTGAAACCTATATATGAAGTAAAGCATACAAAATTTCAAACTTGCTCTATATCACTAATGTTATTAGACTTATCAGTTTTTATTGATAACACTGAAATCAATTTAAAATTTTCGACTCATTGGTTGGTTTTAGTTTTAACAATTAAGGATTCTTAGGACATTTTGAGTTCCATCTTTTGAAGAGATACTATTATTTTAACAGGTAAAGGTAGCTTAATTTTTGAAAGTATCCATTTTGTTTTAAAAATCTCGAAATAGATTTGGGATGCTATGCATAATTTCCCTCTTTTAGAAATCACTTGACTAGCAAAATTTATATTAATAAAAGATTGATTCCAGTAATTATTCGAAATTTAATTACTTTCTGAAGTTTCTCAATTTCTTTCTTGCATCGCCGATACAATATTTAATGCTAGATAAAACAAGTTTAGTTATGTAATGTCTCTCCGTACTCAATTTCTTGTTATTCGACAATTTTTCTTGACAAAGAGAACAACTCAGAAGGCTGTTTGAGTTTCTGATCAACGGGATTATCTTACCTCAATAAAATTAAAATTCACAATGGATTTCATCATCCATTTACCTTTGCCTTCTCTCGAAACTATATAAACCAGAAGGAATGAATGGGCTTAAAATGAACAGAACTTTCCTCGCCCTTGTGCAATTTATTTGCTCAAGACCACGTGTGCTTTTTAATGGAACAACCAACCTGAAGGACTCAAAGAGCCACATTTGGTTCACGACTGACGCTTTTTTAACCATAACCCTATCAACTACATGTTAAAGACATCTGAGGCCTGGTAAGTTTGAGGATCATTCTCATTATCAAAGGTAATGAGTTGGAATCCCATCTTAACTAAAGATCCATCTTGTTCATTAAAGATGGTTGGGGCACTTTAAATAGGCCGTGGTCGCAATGTCCTCAAGGAAAAATAATATCTCTGAGCTTGGCAGTTATGAGACGGTCTTATGCTTGATCCCAGCTTCGAAAACTCGAAATCTCCTTGTTAGATGACTAATTCCATCTAATTGGTGCAGCCCAACTGTTGGCACAGTAGAGGAAGGGTATAATCTTGAAAAACTCCATACTTGAATCCACTGACTTGAAATTCACTATAAGTAATAATTAGCCATACAATGAAAGTTACTTAAGAAAATTTTGATAACATTTGTTTAATGGTTTCTGAGTTGCAATCATTATTTTAATTTTTTCAGTATTTATAGCAACAATAATTGTAATTATTATTTGTATCGAAACAGAACACGGTACTTATGAACAGTATTAAGATCGCTGTCGCTCAATATTGCAAGAAAATAAAGGACTACCAACACATTTTGAAATATATATATATATTAACTAAATTACTAATAATGTAAATAATGTGTCAGAAAAAATTAATGATTTTAATTTATAAACCCACTTTAACACATATATTTATATGAATATATTGCAAAATATTCTTACTCATTGCCTTTAATTTATTTTGCTTTAGATTTCATCTCAAAAGTATTGCCAAGTTCTTTTTCATGATGTTCATATGATATTATTCACTACATGTAATCGAAAAGTTTTCAAAAGGGGAATCGCAATTTTTCATTTTTAGTATTCCACATAGTTTAACCTTGTTAGGAACGGAATTCATAATTATAAAGAAAAGAAAAGTCATTTAAAATTTTTAATTAAGAATTACGTCTTATAATAAAACAATTATTAATAGAAAATCATCAAGTTAAGTTTCATTTTATTTATTTACAGAATATCATTGCAAAGAAAATATCAAAATCATAACTAAATTTGTTCATGAAATTAAAATATGGCAAAAAAATTACTTATCTATATAGAAAATAATATATATATATAAAATATGAAAACTATTCTTTCTTTCTTTAGTTTGGAAAAATTGATTATGCTGTCTAACTTTAATTTAAAAATCTTCTACGACCACAGACACTTTTAGTAAAGACTAGAATCTTCCAGTCCTAGTTCTAGCCAACCCCTCCAAAATTGATCTCGTATTGGTGACTGAGATTTGATCTCTGTTCTAGCCCTGCTGCAAAAGCTGTCATCTTGTCATTACGTACATCAAAAATGGATCACTTCCCACATTGGGCGTTAGTGGATATGAAATGAATGATCGTTTGGCAAAAGAGCGAACTTTAATGCTCTTAACATCTAACATCCTGTCATTTTTGAAGATCTGCTAAAAAGTTGAATCTACCATTGCTTGATCTTGGTTTTTCTTCTCCGACTCATGATTGGCATGGTGCCGAGCAGCCAGGAGAAGCTGTTACTTTAAGAAGTCATGTACAGCAGACAACTTTATCAAGAGTCATAAGTGAGCAACTGAAATGTCTTAAAGTTGACCAAGGAAACAAAATCTTTTCCATATTTTTACATTTTACTCCAGATCTTCCGTTTTCTTCTTAGGATTTTTAAAAAGGGACTTACTTCGAAGTTCTGGAAAATATGGAATACTTGCTCCACTCCTCAAATAGGATATTATTTATGTAAATTAAAAACAGATGTTAAAAAATAAGATGTCATAAGATGTCAAAGATAATTATAAACATAACAAATAAGATGTAAAAATAACAAATAAGATGTCAAAGATAATTATTTATTCCAGGTGCAAGATTCAAATTTTTTTAGCTTCTTTAATGCATTATTGGTGCAATTCCTATTTAATATTGGAAGCCAATATCAATTCATTTCTGAAAGCAAATATTTTGGAAAAAGAAGTTCTAAAAGAAGTAAAAAAAAAAAAAAAAAAAAAAAAAAAAAAAAAATTGAAGAGTTATAATGTTGGTATTATTCACAGTTTTCAAAAATAATTTATACATAAATATTTCCAGGGTATTAATTAATTCGATAATATTAATTACAGATATCATTTCCTTGTGATTTTTCCCAGTTTTGAAAAATTTCAGTTATATAACTTCCTTTTCGCAAAAATTAAAAAAAATTGCTTTAAATCTTAAAAGTAAATAAAATTATTTTTAAAATAGAACATATTTTTCTATTTATATTAGTAATTATTTCCAATAATTAAAAAAAATTAATATTTTAACTTATTTTATCATAATCAAATGCAAAGTAAGAATGAGGTTAAGAAGATATGAGACATTAGTAATGAAATAAACAAACAAATGGTCCATATATTATGTGGAGGCGAGGTATGCAGCTTGACGCAGTTGACCTCTGTCCAAATTTCTTGAAGATCGCATAACATTGACTTGATGTCAAGCCTAAGTTGAAAGGGTGAATAAAAGTAAAGATGACAAAAAGGGAAGTACTCCCGGGACACAATTTGCATGGTGATGGTAAAATTAGATCAAAGATTTTTTATTTGTATAGAAATTGATATTTGTATAGAAATTGATGAATAAAAAATATAGGAAACTATTCTTTCTTCCTTTACATTGAATAAGTTTATTACGTTGTCAAACGATTTAACAATATTTTAAGACCACAGATTTACGACACTACAAATATTTCTCATTCACTCTATCCCACTCTTCCAAAACTGGTTTCATATTGCAGACAGATTCTCGAATTTAGTTCTAGCTCTACTGCAAAGGCTCTAATCTTATTATAACGAGCACCTGCAATTGATCTGTTAACACGCTGGTCTTAGTGAAAATTAAGTGGCAATGGAGAAAATTTTAATGCTCTTGAGATTTAATAATTTAACATTTTTGGAGATCTGTTCATAAGTCAATTGATATTCTAACCAGACTCATGAATGGTATAGTGTGAAGCAACCAAGAAGTGCTGTTTCCTTTAAGAGAACTGCTTTTATGTGTGCTTCCTTATCAAGATTCATAAGTGGACAATTGAATGTCTTACAATTGACCAAGAAAATAAGATGTTCCCATGTGTAGGAAATGTAATATCACACATTTTACTCCTGATAATCTGCTTTCCTGTTTAGCACTTAAAAAAGAGGATTTTCAAGGATCTGGCTTAGCTTTATGGCTAACCAGATCGAATGAAAAAAACACAAGCATCTCTTGAATCCACACAAGTATCCCTAGATCCAAGCCGAAAGTAGTCTCCACCCCTCAGATTAAGAGTTGAAATTCATGCTCCACCCCTCAAATAGTCGACTCTCGGTAAGTCATTGCGATGCTGGTTTAATAAACCTTTTAATTATGAATCTTTTTAGAAAGCTTTGACTGTGATAGAATATTAAGAATAAGATAGAGTGTGCCATAAAAATTTCTATAGTTTGAATATCACAAGGGATTAATTAATTATTCTTCATGTATATAAACTCATGATTTGTATCAATCGACTTTGTGGTGAGCAGAACTTTATTTCCCTGTAAAAGTATTTAATAGCGTAAGAAGTAACATAAATTATGAAAGAATTATTCACTAAGATACATTTTTCATGAGAACCATGGTGTTCCATTCTCGTCTTAAAAAAGTAGAGATTAACCCACACCTCTTTTGTGAAAAAAAAACAGAGAACCTTCATGTTCAAAAAATATATAACATAACATTTATGAAAGTCAAAATAAGTAAAAAATATATTTGAAAAATATTTAAAATTATATAATGAGCAAAATTCTAGTATAATTTTCCCTCTCTTAATTTGTAAACGTTTTAATTGTTAATTATTCGTGGAAGATGGTAAATCATAATTAGTGTTCTAGTCCATACCATGAGGAAAATCTTTCTTTCTTTTTAAATGAATAATAAAATTATACGCAATATAAAATTTTTAAAAAAAAAAAAAAAAAAAAAAAAAAACATTCATATTTTTATCAATAGAGATAGAGGCATATTATTTTCAACAAACAAAATCTCAATAAAGTAATGTTTCATTTCCATACATTAATATTTATTCCCTTAAGTAGTATTACATAAAAAATATCAATAACAAATTAATAGTTTTTTTTCTTAAAATTTTATAACGCTTAATATCTTTAAATATATTTCTGCGTTTTGTAAGTAGGTATGACTGAGTGTGTGTGTCCTTAAATGTAATAAAATTTTTAATCTTGAAAAAAGTTGCAAAAGCTTCCTATCTCTTTTAAATTCTATTATTGTTGAACTGGATACATTAAATAATCAAACTATTTTCTTTAAAGGGTAAGCCACATATCTCGTATGGGACTGATTTACAGTGGTGCCTCGCATAAAGAACGCCTCGCACAGCGAACGCTGCACACAGCGAACTTCCTATTCGTTCATTTCATGATTCATACAACGAACTTCGCTTCACACAACGAAGTCGCCCGAGCTTCCACGATCGCTGCCGATGCATTGCATCCTCCCGCGCAGGCACTGCAGTCGTTAGTTACTGTGCTTAACTTACGCACGTATCACGGCAGTCGTCCTTTTAAGTTAAACTCAATATTTTTCTTATATCCTGGGTTCTAAGCAAAGCAGGAAGATGATTTCTGTTGAAATGAAACAGGAAATAATTAGAAAGAGTGAATGTGGAGTAAAACAGTGTGACCTCGTCAAAGAGTTTGGCCTAAGCAAGACTACCATTTTTACAAATAAGGATGCAATCAAAGTAGCCAAAAGAGTATCAAAACTATTTAATGAAAAACATAGGTCTTCAATCCACGAGGAATTGGAGAAGCTATTAGCGATTTGGATTAAGGACAGGCATTAGAGGTAGAGGAGCTTATTGAGGAACACGAAGAAGAGCAGACAACTGAAGAGCTCCAAGCACTTCTGGTCCTGCAACAGGACAATGCTCAAAGGGAAGCGTCATCTGATAACGAGGATCAACAATCAATCAATCCCAACTGCTGACATCAAGAACATCCTGGTCAAATGGGAAGCAGTTCAGGAGTTTATCAATGCCCACTATCCGGATTCAGCTGAAGAAAGCAGGATCAACTATCTTTACTCCGATACTCTTAACCGTTATTTCCGGCAGATGTTAAAGAAAAGAGAAAAACAAACGACTTTGGACAAGTTTTTCATGAAATCATCGGCCAAAAGCAGAAAATGGATGAAGATGTGCAAGATTCGGTAGACTCTACTTAGTCTGTCTTAAAATTTAAAAAAATTATGTTTTTAGATGTAAGTATCTAAATAAAAATAATAACAAAAAATTTATCTTTTTTTATGTCATCTTCGCATATTTTATACTACAGAACGAATTATGTTTTTAACTTATATTTATATAGGAAAACGCGTTTCACATAACGAACTTTTCGCATTACGAACTTGCTCCTGGAACGAATTAAGTTCGTTGTGTGAGGCACTACTGTATTTTTGTTTCTTTAGTAAATTAAAGATAAAAACGAATAACCAAAAAATAAATCTGTAACTATCATCCAATGCAATAGAAAATAAAGAAAGTTATAGCTAAAATAAAATGATAACAATATGAATAAAAAATGAATGGATTGATATTACCTCTACATTGATCTGGCAAACGAAACCTATTTTGATACAGGATTTTTCAAATAATTATTGTACCTATTTTCTACTTATCTCAATTTTCTTCTGTTACTTCTATTGTGATATAAAATTTATGATAAAAATAATTGTTATAGAATAACGAAGAAAATTGGCTCACACTAATTTGTTTAACAGTTCGGAGATTCTACATTTTTGTCCAAAGGTTCAGTGTTGATTCAGAAAGAAAAGTTGTTATAATTTATGTCTGCCTCTTTCTGGATTTCAATGATTTTGGCGAGTAATAGCAAATTGTTATTGACAATATTTGAGGTGAGGAATAATATTCTAGATGCCAATTGCTGTAAGATTGCTTTATGAAAATTCTAGAAAGTATGAGATTAATTACACAACCAACAGGTTAAAACTCTCTTCCTTCCTTTTTATGAAAATATTAAAATAGCTTTTCTTTGAAAGAATATTAGATCAAGGGGGTTTGTCCCTAAGCCTTTATGCATATTTAGAATTTCCAGGGGTAAAATATCTTTGTTTAATTCAACCTTTTTTTTTTTTTTTTTGACCAATGAAGAAAAAATAATCAAGTTAAATAAATTCATGAATTTTCTTTTTTTGGCTGAAATATTTTGTTATTCATCGACACATCATAAATACCTAATTAATTTGTTAAAATTACTTCGCATACACAAGAATAAAAAGAAATCTGAGTTTAAATAGTTTTTATAGTTAGATAATTATGAAGGTTTTTTTTTCTATCATTATCTCTTTTGAAGCAAAAATTTATATACATATGAATGCGAGAGTGATGGAAAGTTGCCGATAAGCTATTTTAATTTTACGATATGTTTACAATTATAGCTGTTTATAAAAATATAACTGAAGGCAACTATTTTTTATTATTTTTTATTCACTTCTTAAAATTATAGTTTTAAAATTTAAATCACATTGAGCTTTTAACGTGGTATTTTTTAAGCGTTTTTAAAGAAAGAGATTCTTCACAATATTTTTTAAGATTGAAATATTATGCAGCAACATTAACTAAACATGGTAAGTTACGTGAGTAATTTGATAAAATAAATAATTTAAATTTAATAAATGTCATATTATTTTTAATGATTCAAATTATTCGATTCTTATTAAAATCACTTAAAAAATTTTGACAATGTACTCACAGAACTACCTATTACTATTTTGAGACACAAATATTTTTCTTTTTGCATAGTTTTCTTTTTGCTGTTAAATTTTTTGGTATAGTGTTGCTACAGCAATTTTCTGTCACTTTTAATTACTTTAAGGCCAAATTTGCTGTTTCAAATAGTTACTTCATCAAAATCACAAAATTTTAAATGCTAGTGCATGCATTTCACAGCATTCTAAAATTTATAAATAATATATCTTATAAAATATATTATTAATTTATAAAGATATATTTATTATAAATTTATAATTATAAATAAATATTCATGTTTCTTATCTGTTAAATTTGTCACCCACCGTGTCTAGTGCTCAGCGTGCATGACTGTGGATATCCTGGTTTGAGCCTCCAATTCTCGTGAATGTACTTTCTCTCTCTCCTGTCTTTGTCCATTTTCTTGTATGAATGGTTGCCTACCCTATAAACGGGTACCTATGGCATGAGTGTACTGAGGAAGACGGATTCCACACCAAATTATAGTTCAGTGGGAAAAGTGGAGCAGCGCATCCCATATTGCCAGCTTGCTGGCCCTCGAGAAATTAAAGATGTTAAATTTGAATTTTACATTCAATGGGAATGATAAATTATTAACTAAGATATTTTAAGCATTTTTTATAAGTTGTTCTGGCTCTTATTATTATCATTATTTCATCCTAAAAAGTAATTATTTATGTACATAAAGAGTGATATTTTCATAAAAAATGTTTTGTACTTTTCAAAAATAAAATTTTTTTATATTGATTTGTCGAGATTGGCTTTTTTTCAGTTTGAATTAAACTCTAAGAATTAAGATTCTTCTTTCCAAGAAGTCTCATAAGTTATTACTTTAAATATTGATACAGCAGTTTGAAAAGCTTGGCTGTTGAAAAATGTAAGATTTTCTTGACTTTCTCCAAGGATTCCTTTGCAGAAAAAAACTTTTCTCGAATGTTTTCTTTATTTAGACAGAATGTTAAAAATACTCTTCCAACTCATTAACATTCCTTTTGACAGATTTTCTTCCAGAATGACCAAATTCATCACTTGTTAATCAGCAGGGCTAAGATCGAGCATAAAACTTATCAATTTAAAGATAACATTTAAGCATCTATATAAATCATATTATAAAAATGCTCTAAAACGTATATGAATACATTTATAATCATCCACATTTACAATTTATGTATTTGTATTACTTGAATATTTATACATGAACTCTGAAATGTTAATGTCATCTTGTATTACCTAATAGTCTATTACTCCAAACTTTCTTCCAAAAAGGAAACAAAATCCTATTTTACAAACCCTACTTCGGAGTATTATTACTTAATTGCTCAAATTTGGAATGGTGATTAGGAGACAGCTTTAAATTTGTTACAAAAACAGCAAAACTAAATACTAAGAGTGTTCGGGTCCTAAATCTCAGAAATATCTTCATGAGGAGATATCTAGGTGTACTGATTGTAAACCAATGCGTTAAAAACTCGCATTTAAATTATACGATAACTGTATAGAAGTGATAACTTCCAAAATTGAAGAAAATGAATATCACGAGCAATAGAAACTCCCAAATTTCACAGATTTGCAATTGTAATCTTTTTTTTAACTTGTATGTTTAACTTGTCAATGTATTAATTTTATTTCCTGACATGTGCCTCCCAAACGGAGGGCGGTATCACAATTTCTGTACTCATTTTGTTGTTTAATCTTATATCTCTGAAAATATTATTTAAGGAAATTATTCCTCGTCTTCAAGCAATTAGCTCTTAACTTCAATGTTTCAGATTATTTTTCTTTTAACATTCATTATGAAAAAATATTTTATTACGAGTGCTACATCTATAAATTAACATTTATGATTTACTATCTTTTTTCTTATTTCATGAATTTACTTATGAACTCTAGAATTAGACGAAAAAACTATAAAGGAAAAAGTTAACGGTCAAAATTTGCATAACTCCACCCATCTGTCTCTGCTTTAAAAAAACATAAGGATCTAAACCACGCCTTTTTTAAGAGTTGAATAACGAACCTCAATGTTTTCATCTTAGAGAAAAATATACAACATAATATTTTTCGAACTTGAGTTGAATAAAAAATATTTATTTGTATAAAGTCTTACAAAAATATATTGTTCTTTTTGTATACTCCTTTTTATCTTATTAAATATCTAAAGAGGAAGGGCAAATTCAAACTATTTTCCTTGTCCACAGTATGGGAAGTACTTTTTCGTTCTTTTCAAATTAAACTATTTCATTGAATTTGGTGGAAGAGCAATTAAAATTATTTTTAAATAGGTTAATTAGGACAAACAGGAAAATTTGAACAATCCAAAGGATCAAATAAGAAATGATGGCTTATCAACTTAGAGTAAAGCATAACCTTCAAATTTATAATTACGAATGCAATAAGTAGATTTGATGATCAAATTTTGAAAAAAAATTGGTTGACAAATGTATGTTTGAATATATTGAAATATCCTTTTTGTTCATTATTTTTATGTAGTTACAACAGTATAAATTAATTAGAAATATATAATGAACTGAAGGCATGCTTTCTCTTAGGGTGAAAGCGCATAATGGCCACTCCCACAACAAATATTGTCTAAAGATGACTCTAAAATCTTTAATCACATATTGTGCTTGATTAAAAATTATAAATTTTAAAAAATAATTTAACTACTCTATGTATTTATCAAATTATGTTAACCTTACAATTATCCCACAAGGGGATTATATAAATTTTTGTAAGAAGTGAAAAAGATATTAGCGGAAATTGCAAAAAAGGCGTTCTACAACGCCATTCTTTGTCTAATATTTATTACTTTAATAATAGCTGTACACAGACTTCTCAAAATTATGCAGGAAAGTATTTACTATTTTACGTGGAAAAAGAGAGGAGGAAAAAAATTAAAAAAATTGCAATTTTAAGATTAAAATACATTTCTGCATTTTGTAAATTAACATGCTATTGGCGCTCAAATTGTAATAGAATTTTAATTAATGAAAATTTTCGTAAAATTTACCTACTGTTTTTAATTTTCATTATTGAATAGGCTGAATAAATTTTATAATTATATCACTTTCTTTTTCCAAATATAATGCAAGAAGATTATATTTTAATTTGGATTGCGTGTTATTTTTATTTGTTTAGTAAATGCAAAATAAGATCCCACAAAAACAACAAATCTGAGAAACAGTAATATGACAACTACCAGCTTTTACAAATGAAAAAGTACTATATAAAAAAATTCTGAGATTTATTTTAACGTCTTAACCCTTGAAAATCACTTTTCATAAATGCGTGTTTTAATGTCATTTAGCGATGGCAATAAAATATGCAAGTTATTGTTACTAGTGTCGAACCCTACGCAATTTTGTTTAATTTATTCCTTAAAATCCCGTAAGCCACTGTTTTATATGCATTGACAGTAAGTACGCGTGTGTAACCTTATATGGATCAAGTGTGTTGTACCAACGCCCCTCCCCGAAACTGTCCAATCCCAATAGCGCTGGAGAAAGAGGTCATATCAATTGTACATGCCCTCTTGCTTCAGCGCTATTGTTTGTGTAAAATCGCGTATTCTATTATCATTGGCAATAGGTACGCGTTAGTAACTTCAGGATTTCAATTATGTGTAAGCAGTGTGAGAGTATACAATTACAGAACGTTGTAAATCATTTTATCTTCAATACCATAATTAACATCCACCATATCCCTTATTTATATCAAATGAAAGTGATTTACAACGTTTCTGTAATTGTATACCCTCACACTGCTACACATAATTGAAATCCTGAGGTTACAGACGCTTACCTACTGTCAATGGTTCAAAAGAAAATTCTACTTTTAAAACTATACCTATTGTTGGTCTATTAATATCAGCTTACTTTCACACACACAATTTCGGATCAGGGGTTTTTATTTCTTTGTCTCCTTTTCTAGGGTGATCCTACAAATATTAAAAATACTTAATTTTCTGAAATTACTCAGATTAGTTTGGACTTTCTTTAGGTATTTTCTTATATATTACCATATTTTCCTTCATTGTTATAATTTTTATTTTTAATTGATGGCAATATTAACATCTTTATTAATTTTTCCTTGTCAAATTATACTTTAATTGAAGAAAAAAATTCCTCCGTAATTTTTTATGTACTTAAAAGTTTTAAAGTATGAGTAACAAAATAAGCGACCTCTTTTCTTTTCTTTATATAAATCCAACATTAAGTTCATATACTAAATTCAAATTTATAATATTTTGATAAAATTAAACTTTTATTTTTAATAAACATACGATGTCTTTTATGTAGCATAAATTATTTTGCTCTTATTAAAAAAAAGTAGCTTTGCGAAATTTTAGAAATACTTACAAATTATTTTCCTTTTATGATTTAATTTTGTAAAAGTTATTAGTTTTTCATATAATTTCAACCATAGCAGTTTTCTGTTTCTAATATTTCCTTAAAAATAATTCATTCTTGCTATTATAAGCATTCTAGCAAAACACAGAAATTTTGAACCCATAACTTTAAAACTAATGCTTACAACGTACCAAAATTCATTATTTTTATTAATTAATGAGCATTTTTAGACATTGTTAATATTTTTGTAATTTATCAACAGTAAAATTTTCTTAGAATTCTTTGTGAATATTTATCATTTTTTTGTCTTGAGAAATTTATTCAGAAAGATTGATATTGTTTTAGAAAAAACTTTTGTACATGTGAACATATATTTTAATTTAAGTAATTTTTCTTTGTTTTTATTTAAATGTTTGTAATTTACTTTTTACAGCTCGTTATGATTTTAATTGGTCATTCATTTAATAATTAAATATCAATTGCTGAAAGTCGTTCTAAGGCGTTCTTGCCATTCACAGAATTTCTTTCTTCTAAGATTTTTTTTTTGGAAAAATTTTTCTTAGGAGTTAACTTAATTTAAGTGTGCGGAAACGAAGAATACTTGAAAGTACTTCCAAGCACACATTTCGATTAAATTTCATACTGAAACAAAATTTGCAGTTTGTTATTTAACACTAGCCTTGTTAACTGTACTATTTATAAGCATCAATACTATTTACCCAATGAAATTATTAAAAAACAGTAAAAATATTATGAGTTTGTAAGTATTAGCATTTAGAATTTATGCATATGATCATTTTGATTCATTATTCATCATTTTAATGAATTGATCTTTCTCTAGCAGAAAAGTATCAAAAATTGTATTAAAACTTATTAAAAAAATATTCTTTTAGGTGTTAACTACTGTTTTTGAAATTTTTAACTTTTGTTGACAATCTTGCAAATTTTCAATTAACGTAGAATTTTTTTTTACATAGGAAACAATATAAGTAAAAACCAACTCGTGCATTTGTTAAAAATTGAACAGTAATTTTGAACAAAAGTCGCCCAGGTTCAGAAATATTCTATCCTGAAAATATTATCTAGATACAGAAGAGAAGTTTATTCTTAAATCTTGTTTTTCTAAATATAAATATTTTTGCAAATTGGGTAATATATTTCATTTCTTTACATTTCTAACATCCAGCTTTAAATGTCCTATTTGCTGCCTTTTCACTATAATTTGTCATGGCTAAAACAGTAGCAATAAATTTAACAATAAAATATTATATTTTCACACACGCATACATTATGTTTAAAAATGTAATAAAAATTCTTTTCTAATTCAAAATTATTTTTAAGTTTTAAAAAGTTTCTAAAATAAAATTATTTTTTGGATATGACATAAATTGCTGACTCTTTCAACTATGTAGAAACATATGATCTTATCATAAAC
>JAPDSC010156571.1:10848-22877 GCA_026290005.1 Latrodectus geometricus | reverse complement strand
TAAATAGATGTTGACTGTAAAAAAGGAAACTTAATTTCAGAAATAATGCAATTTTCAAAGAAAAAGTACGTTTTTTTTGCTTTATTTGGCTTCCATAATCCAAGACAAGTATTCATAAGATATTTAACAGGAAACAGTGGTTAACTTTTTAAATTAAAGCATTTCAATTTAATATTACAATCACACAAACAAATATCTTTTAAAAAGCCTTTTATCCAAAATTTTTTTATAAAATGGGGGGAAAAAACTGCTTTACCTAGTGAGTTAATTATGATGGTTGAATAAATATATTAATTAGGGAATTGAGAAAACATTATTAAAAACTAAAACAAATGCTATAGAATACAGAATTTTGTTTTTTATAATCAGAATTTTATTCTTAATTTTGAAAAAAATCTAAGTATTGCGTATATAATATTAATGCATTGCAGAAAATATTTTTGTACGAATAAAAAACTGTATATACATTTTATTCGTTTTATTTTAATAAAAAATATAATTCGTTTGAAAACCCTTTTATACATTTTTTATATGCTAATTAGAAAACATTTAAATTCTAATTTACTGTGATAAAAGTATTCAGAGCCTTAATATGCATACATATGTATTAGATCACTGCAAAAAGTTTTTAAATATTTTTATGAGAGTCTGAAGGCAGTATAAAAACTTAATTTTATCGTTTGAAAGGTATTTTATTCCTAATGAAATGTGAAATTTCTCGTTGTCTTTTTAAAGGAAAGAATGTAATCGATTGAAGAACATGCACACATATCCGTTTTTATTTTAAAATGGTGATTTCAAACATATTTAAAAAGTTGCAAAAAGCTTTCACTGATTTTTGAGTATTGAAAACAACAATATTTTATAAAAACGAAATTTGAAAATGATAGAGTTTCCATCATTGATATATATAATTCTTCCTCAGAAAGATATCCATTTCAAAAACTATTAATATAATCATGCTAGGGATTATCTTCTATAGAACCATCATTTAAAAACACTATTCTTTAATATATTTATTTGATTTTCATCAAGTAATTCTGAAAGATCTCATTAAATTCACGACGTGTTTTAATTTGTTAAAAATATATTAAAATGTATAAGTGATTCAAGAAAAATTTTCTCAAAGACTTTTTTAATACCCATCATTGGTGATGATGAAACTAATGTTTATGAATTTTATATAAAGACAGTTTAACAGTTAAGAAATGATACATTTGCTACAAACGTGAAACAGTGTCAATGAAAACATTGATTACTTTTTTCTATTGTCATATTGTACCATTTCTACTATGTAGCCAAATAATAAACAAAGATTGTTACTTGGAAATTCTATGCCATTTATGTGAGTTAATTCACAGACTACAATATGATTTATGATGAGATAACTCATTAATTTTGTACTACAATAATATACCTTTTCACTATTTTATTATCTGTGAATTTTTCACCAAAAATTTAACTAGTACTTTTTCTCATCCATCATATTATATGGTCCTTATAATGTTTTCATACTTTTAAAGTTAAAAGTTCTTCTTTGAATTTATCACAGGAGAATTCACAGGAGATATTCAATAAGGATATATTCATATATTAAGCATCTTTGTGAGAGTGTGTCTACATGATTTCTTTATCTTTATTGATAAAGAGAAAAGTCTTATTCTATCCGGGCTTATGAAAGATTCAGAAACAATGAAGGGAACTCGAAGATTTGAATTTATGTATACTTTGTTATATAGGCTGTGATTAAAAATATTTTCGAATTTTCAATATGCCGTTTTGCCCACTTAAAATTTAGATCATT
Source organism: Latrodectus geometricus (assembly GCA_026290005.1). Lineage (NCBI taxonomy): Eukaryota > Metazoa > Arthropoda > Arachnida > Araneae > Theridiidae > Latrodectus > Latrodectus geometricus. The sequence goes on along the minus strand of JAPDSC010156571.1, from coordinate 21,073 downwards.
TTTGCTTCTTCAGAGAAACATGAAAGAGAAAAGAGTGCAGTTGTTTTATAAATAATTAAGTAAAACTAAATATTCGAAAGGAACGAAAAACAATTTTCTGCAATCTGAAGATTTATCATTCTTTTCCTATAAATATCAAATAAAATTTAATTTCTACTAATATAAATAAATGTAATTACGATTCCGAATTCGATTCAGAATAAAAAATTATTTTTTGCTTATGCTATAATCATGCTTTCTATTTATCTTTTATAAATGTACTTTGCACTATAAACATAGGTAAATAGACTTTTTATGATATGAAAGCATTTCTCAAAATATTTATTTTCATAATAAAATGAGCTTCCTACTTTAGTAATTTATAATAATTACAACTATATACTTTTTACACTTAAACCTTTTTTACAAATTTTTCCACACAACATTAGTTTTCTATTTTAAATTTAACATGTTTTATACAGGAAAATGTACAAATAAATTTAATGGAGCCAATAGCAGTGTACAATTAAAAGTTTTTATTTCAGTTAACTTGCTTTGCCAGCCAAAATTCCAAGTGATTGATTATTATGATATCCACTTAATCAGTTTTCACTTTTGATATCAATATAGAACTACTTTTAAATAATAGTGTAAATCCAAGCAAAAAGACTATACTTCTCATACTCCTCATTTTTTAAAATGTTTAATCTTTTAATTTGAGTTTTTACTGTCCTAAAAAGTATTATATACCACTTTAGAAAAATATTCTTATTTATATAATTTACATAGTATTTATTATTAAAATTGAATGAAGTACATGAAAAATGGTAATAATGTGAGAGAATCCAATAAAGAAAACTCTCTCGGATGAATTCCAAAAACCAATGAGGATCATTATGATGATCTTTATATAATTTGCAATGTGTATTTACATGAACAATTGATGTAGAAAAAATAATTTTTTTACTTAAATTTCTTAACCATGTATACTTAAAAAGTTAATTGTTCATTATTTTGTACATCCCTCAGATCATGGAACTATCATGGATGTTCACTAGAACTTTTATTTGGAGTGGGGAAAAAAACTTTCGGTTTTTGATCACATAGAAGTTCATTAATGATAAGTTCCAAATTTTCTTTGAGCAAACTTGTAGTACATTTATTGGACTACAGACACTGTGTTTAGTAATACATTTCTGTTGTTGTTGTTACTTATGACACTTAGCGAAGCCATGCCCGCCCGCCAGGGACTGGGCGAATGAAGTTAGAAAGAGTGTCTTCCGTTTTTGAACAGAGCATCACCTACGAGAGTGAAGTACTACTTTGGCTCAAAGATGGCAGCACCATCTGAGTTTTCGAATTTAGAGAAAGGAAGCCAAGGGAGATTCAAAGCCTGGCTCCTATCACCCCCAGAGGAATTACATTTCTGTACTTAGCATTAAGAGTATATAGATATAAAATTTGTGAAATGAATCATCCTTCGAAATAATGATAAATTGATATTTATGGCCACACTTATATTTTTGATGAAAAGTTTTCATTATTTTCCATGCAAGTAAAATTAGTTTAATTTCCTGAAAAAACAAAGCGTTGTTTTCTAAAGAAGTATGATTTATGCTCATATAAAAGAATGAAAAAATTCTATTGTCGCTTATGATATGGACAGGAAGTATTTGAAAATATATAGAAATATTGTCAAAAATGACAAAATCGTGAGTGTGATTTTCTTACCAACAGTTTGATGTAAATCAATTGCAAATATTTTTTCACTTCATTTCTTTTAAAACATGTACAATTAGCTGCAAGCAATAGGCTATAAGCACATTTAGATGCAAATCATTATTTTAATGGTTTTCCTATCACATTTTTTTTGTACAAACATGTTCTTTATTATTCTACGTCTTACATAGTAATAAAAAATATTACAATATATTATGTAGCCAATGTAGTATGTATTATGTAACGGGAATGAAGAAAATGATGTGTTCCCCCTTCCCTATAACTCAAAAAACTGAACTAACTAACTAATGAATTTTTTTACACTATGATATAATTTGAAAGTCTTTTTAACTTCAATGGAACTTAATTATAATTCTTAATTTAAAAATAGAAAATTATGAAGAAAGATTTATTTGAATAATTAAGCTTTCTTTGTCTCTTAAATAATTTAAATTAATGTCTTATTTTGTGAGACAGTTTAATTAGCTAGAAAAATCTGTAACATTTCAAGCGAAATCTTAAAATAAATTTCGTTATCCAAACTGAAAGATTATTTTTTACGAGTCAAAAGTATTTGCAAAATTAGAATAATTCTTCAAATGAATTTTATATAATAGTTACTAATTAGTAGTGTATAATAATTTTTTTATTTATTTTGTTAGAATAGTCTGGTGACAAATTTTGATTTTAGAATTTATTTCTTAGCTAAAGAAAATCAAGAGAAAATTTGTAACTGCCTGAAAAAATATCAAGATTTTAATTGTAAATGGCAAATATATAAAATAAATGTTTTTATTTTAAGTTCACGTTACAAATTTAAAAATTGAAATCAAATATATTTATAAAGAAAAAAAAATTTCTGATGTTTTTTGGAAAATGTCTAAATTTTGTTTTTAGATACTTTTTTATACTTAGTTTTACTTAAATAACTTCTCTTTTATAATACTCAATCCTACAAACGTATAGAGGGCACTGTATATTACGCATGAAAATAAATTTTAGTGAAAGTGATAATGGTTCTAAACATCATACTTCTTTACATCTTACTCTATTATTTCATAAAAATATCCTAATTTTGAAATAATTTCATAAAAGCAATTCGATTGAAAAACATATCGGAAAAGCCGTGTGAAGAATTTAAAAAAATTTTGGTAAATATTGATAATAAATGCTACTGTAAACTGCAGCAACTGTTTGTAACAATCCCTATTCTGAGAATAAAATACCCTTGAACCTTTTCTATGTTACTAAAAAAGACAATATTATTCCTATAGCCTATGTTTTTCTGAATCTGTGATATTATTGAAAAGCTTTAATGAAAAAGGCAACACTAAATTCATATTAAATACACATTGAAAGAAATAATATAAAATATTATAATGAACTTTTTTTCACGTATCTACTCTAGTTTCTTATCAGATTGATTAAAATCAAAATAATATCGAGAAAATGGAAACCTACAAGTTTATGAATCATAACGAAGCTTGCTTATATACATGAAACTACAAATAATTTTAATCTACAGAATATAAAAAACAAATAAATGATTTTTAGAGCCACTATGTCGATCTCTACTCTACCAGAAGATTATCACACCTACTTAAGTCTTCATGTATTCAATCGAAAGTATGGAAGTGCTAATTCCCTCGTGATGAAGTTATAATCTCCACATACACATCTAGATGCATGGTAGATAATATCTTACCTCTTTATGTGAAACTTTGTACGATGTAAGTAGGTAAATACAATGCTATGTTTAGCTTGATTCCATACATGTAACAAAGAGAATACTTTTTCTCACATATATGCAAACTTATATTCTTTTTGAAATCAAAAGTAATATGTAGATATAGAATAACACTTTCAAAACTGTTCGGAAACATTCTCGAATTAGTTCTTAAATTTTAGGGATTAGGTTGAAATCATATATATTTGAATTCGCATAATATGAGAGTAGTATATTATTTTCTTTACGAATCTTTGTGATTATATTCTGTGACCACTCGTTCATATATTTTGTATTTGTTTTGACATAACATACATGCATATAAAAGAAAGAATATGCTTATTTGCATTAAAGGAAAATATGAAATATATAAAGAATATTATTTCTCATAATTTATGTCATCGAAATGAAATTACTGTGACAGTTAAAAAAATAATTCGTCATATAAATTCAAAATAATCAGAGGAGGTGGAAGTTACAAAACTAGTTAATTCTAAAATGTATATGAATTTTCAAAAGAATTATCATAAAATAAAGAAAACTTGAATCATATTTTAGGAGGAAACACCTCTCGATCTTCTAAGATCTATTACACTAGCAATAATAGACGATCTTTTTTCACAAACCTCAATAACTAGAAAGCTTTAGCAAGTCAATTTGGATATTAAAAAACGGCTGGTGACTTAACTAATAGCCTTGGTATGTGTACAAAAATGAAACAAATAATTAAAAACTTTATTCACTAAAAGAAAAGGTAAAACTTCTCCTAGGATCAAACACAGTGTATACCTAATGCGAAGAACAGTTTTTTAAAATTGGTATAATACAATTAAATGTTCCATAGAATCGAAACTATGTACATCTATCAAAAGATGTAGTGAAAAATATCTGAATTTATAACAAAGATAAGTGTTCCCTGTGTATTAGGAAATACATTCAAATTTTTTTTCTTTACTATATGTTGAATAAAGAACAGAATAAACAAGATAATTTCAAGAATCTTTTAAAAATTAATTATAGAATTTAACTGTATAGTATCATTTTTTTAGATTCGAAAGTTTGGATAGTATACCATTATTTTGATAACATAGCAGAGAGGGAGAACTAGTAACGATCTGATTGCATATAATTCACAAGAATTCTCATAGAATTTTATTACAAGCTAAAACTCAAGATATTATATCATGATCTAACACGTGGGGACAATAAAAAAGTTTCTTATATTAAAACTTTGTCATATAAAATAAAAACTGTCATGTTCTTACTATTAATGTGTCACCTTTCTTCATTAAAAACAGTTATAACTTCTACAAAACATGGGAAGTTGATAAAATCAAGAAAGTAATCACGGTTTGTTTAAAAGTACGTACTAGCAGAATGTATTTTGAATTGTCAAAAACATGGACTCTTACATATATAAGTTCTGATTTTGTTCCTTTTATATGATGTTAATTAGGTGTAAAAAGTTTATTGAAGCTAGATGTATGGGTATTTTTATTACAGAAATGATTAGCGAATTCAATATTTCTAGACCAGCTATATCAAAAGGTTGCAAAAATTTATAATTTCAAATAGGCATCAAAAATCATTATAGATAATGCAAGTCTCTTGCATCTACTTAATAGCACAAAACTTATCGATAAATTAATTGTATTGATGCAAATTAAGTATGCAGGTGTCTTAACTGTTCGAGGGCACTCTATGTCATAACAATAATCTTGCATTAATTTAAAGAATACACTTTTTACTAATACACTTTCGAGCTGACAGCATTTTTATATATTGAAATATATTTTTATGATATTAAAATTATTTACAAATTGCTTAGGAGTCTTGTTTCTGTGTACTTCATTAAATATATACTCTCCATTTTATCTTCATTCAAGGTGATTTCGCAAAGATATTTTTACTGCCTTATGATCCTTTAACATACGTATTACACTTATACACAAGTGAGACTTTTTTCAGTGCAGTTTTATGATTCGTTTTGTAGGTAATTTGAAGTTTTTTATACGATTTTTTATGCGGTATACATGAATACGAAAGGTATTGACCTTATAACATCGTATAATGTTTTCTGTCATTGCCCAATTGTACAATTTAAAACGCAGATCATCTTTAGCCCATATATTAATTTATTTTCAACTATCTTCCAATAATACCCATTCACGTCATTTTTCATTCGATACTCTAGCAGCATATGCTTAGTTTATTGATTGAATTACGTTTTTGGCTGTCTATTGATGTAGCTGAAAAGCTGTTAAACGTTAGTCAATAAGTTCGTAATTTGAAACCACAATCAAGAGACGAGATTGACTGCAAAGCTGACACCATCTCCTCCATTCCACGCTATACAAGTGAAGATTCTATAAGCGACTGTTTTGTGTGGTTATTCTTTATTTTGCGTGGTCTTTATCTACCATCAGCACCAATATTAGTTCGAGTATATGTATAATAATAACACTTAAATTATATATAACAAAAATCTATATTAGTTTAGCACGGTAAATTTAATTTACTTTATTTTCAAACTCATATAACTGTAGATTATAACTGTTGCATTCTTTAAATTGTGAAATGACTCATGTGTTATTCAATTATTCAATAATATTTAATGTTATCTAAATTTTTATAAAAATTCTCGCCTATTCAAATCTTATTAAAGGAGATATCTCATTATACAACAAAATTACAAAATAGCGAGTACACTCATAGAAGATTAAATGATACACACTAAGAAAAAAAAAATTTTAATAAGGATCAACAACTTTTTTCAAAAAATATCTTCCAGACATATGTTTCTGAAGATAACAAGCTTCTGAAGATAGCAAGATTATGCTTTAGATGTTGCATAATATTTTAAGATAAATTACTTACTTTCATTAACTACTTTACTTTCGTAAGCTTCCTAAATAAGGTAAGGATAAGAAGTATTACATAATTAATAATAAAACATTCCACCAAGCATGAAACAGTTGTACATCTTAGAGTATTTAACCGGGTTTGCTTAGTTTCCTCGAATGAGTTCTATATTTTTTTATTCAAGAACTGTCGAAAAACAGAATTTAAAATGAAGGGTAACTTTTAGATTTTAAAACAGATCTTTTTTTTTATTCCATTAAGTGATTTTTGAATAGGGATTTTGCTCTTTTCGTTCTAATATTATTAAGTGAGTATCGGTATTCAATAATTTGAATTTTTATACTTTATATTGCTATCACGAATAAAAAAGAAAACATTGGAAAAAGTGCTCTCTTTTTAACTTAGCTTGTTACAATGAAAACAATGATTGATTAATCATTACAACGAGAGAAAATATGTGAGCTTGTTAGGACATTATTTATTCAGAAATTTATTTTTGAAACTGTTTTATAACCCATTTTGGTACTATTCCATTGTACCCTCTCAATCGATCCTCAAATAGATTGGTAAGCACTTTTCTTCAGAAATAAACATTGGTGTTTAAATAAGTATTATCAATAAATTATAGCTATTTAGTTAATGAAATCCAAATAAAGTGCTTATAATATTTTTCAGTAGTTTTCAATATACGACACAAATATTTATGACAGTAATTGTGATTTTTTTCTTTCACGTTACAAAGATTATTGTAAATGGAATATAATGGAACTGTATCCTCATTTTTTATTGTTTTGTTAGTTAGCTTATCAAAGCATTTTCAATTTTTTATTCTTTGTATTTTTATATAAGCTTTTATTATAATTAAATCTATGACACCTATTGTAGGCCGCCGTGGCCTGGTTGCTTAAGGCATCGTTCTGTTTACCAAAAGGTGGTGAGTTCAAATCCCGGCTCAGCCGAAGATCTGTTGTGTTCACTAATGGCAACTGGGGCACGTAAAATATGTCGGGTAGCAATGTCTTCCATGTTCCCATTACAAATTAATACCTCTGGGGGTGGTTGGAGCTAGGCTTTGGGTCTTCACTGGTTTCAATCTCTAAATTGGAAGATTCAGATGGTGCTGCCATCTATGAGCCAAAGGTCGTACTTCCACCTTCGTATGAGGGTGTTCTATTCAAAAACGGAAGACGCTCTATCTTTGATTTCAATCCCCTAGTCTCTTGATGGGCGAGCTTGGCGTTGCCAAGTGTCATCAGAAATAACACCAATTATATCTGCATTATTAATTATAGTATGCTGTTTTTCGTATTTCCTGCATTTATTTAACTTATTTTCTACTTGATTATATCTCAAGGTCAGCTGTAAAGTACCCCTAGTCTCTTGATGGGCGGGCTTGGAGTTGCCAAGTGTCATCAGAAATAACACCAATTGTATCTGCATTATTAATTATAGTATGCTGTTTTTCGTATTTCGTGCATTTATTTAACTTATTTTCTACTTGATTATATCTCGAGGTCAGCCGTAAACTATTTCCCCCTTATTGCGGTTCTTTTGAAAGATTTAAACATACGTTAATGATGAATCACAATATTCAGGTATGATTATTTCCTGAATATACCGAACTCATGCTTTTATTTTGAGAAAAGAAATTAATATTGCTTAAGGTTGTTAGTGATGTACTAAATAGTGCTAGCAGATTCGAGGAACTTATTGGGAAAATTGACTTGAATATTAACAGAGTGATAATTAATTACTTAGTTCCCGCATGAAGAATAATGCCTTGTGCCTTCCGAACAATCAAAACAGGAACGAACAGAAGTATGGCCAGCAGCCACACCAGCACGATGCTCCACCCCACATGTCGGCGATAGAGATGCTTCCGGAATGCTATTGGATGACATATGACCATGTAACGATCTAAGCTCATTACAGTCATAGTGAAAACACTGGCAGCCACGGCAACACCTGAAAAGGAAATATACTTTCAGATCTCCCAATATTGCAGTAACATGTGAAACAATAGTTAGATTAGCATAAAAATAATACTGTTTTATAATATTATAAAGATCATTTTTATAATAATAACAATACATTTTAAATATAACGACTTTATTAAAATTTCATATCAATTTATTAGTAAATAAAAGTATTCAAATCTTGTTATCTTCTGTTCAGTTCGTTTTTAGAATCGAAAATAGCTTGATTCTTATATTATTTTCTTCTTGATCATATTTCTAAAGGTTATAGAAATATATATACAATATAATATAACATAAAGCAGTAAATACAATGTATAGAAAAAGCAAATACAATATCAAACAACAAATATAATAGGCAATCAAACCAGCACAAAAGCAGCTATTGAAAGAAATGCCGATATAAATTAAGTAAGATGTTTTTAGACCTTTGTCTTTCGTGTTAGTCAGAAAAGAGTGTCTTATTTGCATATTTGACCATCTCTCTATTGATGAAGACGTGATACCTATGCCTTTGCCTTATTTATATTTATATTATATTAGATTTTTTTTCTTGATTTTGTCTTATTGATATTAAACTGTATAGGTTCCTCTTTGTTTTATCTTGATCTTCTAAATACATCTTACTTAATATATATATATATATATTTCTATACAAAATATATATAATGAAGAATTGAAGTAAGATAGTTGTTATAGAGGAGAAATCATTGGCTCACTGAAGAAAAAATCTTAGATTAAGCAAGTCTCTTTTCTTTGAATTTATATTGATGGCATTCACGACTTGTTTTTTGTATTGTCAAGTAATAATGATTGAATTGAGATAAAATTAAATTTGCTAAAAGATACCATACCTATGAATTTATACATACAAGTATCCTATTGTGTTAGTAATATTTTATGAATAGGAAAATAAGTGTACAAAAATATTATTTGTCATGTTTTTAATCTCTTCTGTTAATTTTGATATTATGATCGTTTGAAAAGAACTATTTGGAGAATAAGCTAGACATTATGTTTACAATAAATGTCAAAATATAAACTACCACTCGCAGACATTCTAAATAATATTTATTCATATTCTTCAAATTTGTTTATGGAATCTGATTTCTATTTGATCATTTGCGAGTTATTTACGATTACTCGTAAATAACTCGAAAACTTTTAGGTTTCGAGTACTTTTAGGTTTTAGGTACTTTTAGGTTTCCCATTCTCATGTAATGGGTTTGGAAATAAATTTTTTTAGAATATCATAAAAATTGATACTATGGATTTTTCTTTAATTAAATATTTTAATTGTGTATGCTTTTTTAAAAAAATCTTTTTACGAGCAATTTTAGGGTTGTTATTATGAATTGATTGTATACAGCATGATAATCTATAATTGCTGGATAGGATACCTTTCCCCTTCTGTGTATGATTTTGCATCGAATGAGAGATGAACACTGACAATTTTTGCAATTACTTCCATTATACTTTTTTTTTAATTTACTCTGCAGTATGTAAAACCTCAAAATTCATTACTGATGGTAAATCAAATAAAACATAGTTTCAAAACACAGAAAATATCCCTAATCGAAGTAGGAATCAAACTGTTGAATAAATAGCTAAAACTGTAACCATCGTTAAGCTATTAATTTGGCAATATAAGGGAATCAACCGAAATTTCATAAGATTATAAGTTGTGTATATATATATATATATATGTGATCGCTATCTCGTGAAGTATCTATCAAACAATCTCAAATTTATGCTCATTTTAAAGGTGACATTTGACACTAAAATATTTTCTTGCGGTTTTTTGTTTGATTAATTCAGTTATGAATACAAGGTTTTAAAAATAGAAGACAACAAACAGAAAATTCGATACATTTTAGTTTTTCTTTTATAATGGCGAAAATGATAACCAGGTGGCTAAAACTGTGAAAGGTGTTTATCGTTCTATATATGACTGTAACAACCA
>JAPDSC010156558.1:0-12525 GCA_026290005.1 Latrodectus geometricus | reverse complement strand
TGTGGTCCTCAGCACATCAATCGGCTTTATGGATCAAGCGATCGGTACATCTGCTGGATGACTCGTTAAGGGTGGAGGCCATCACAGGGATGTATTGAAAGCGTATAGGATCTGGCTAGCACTGGTGCAGCTGGTCTGCATCCCCTTGTTGGACTCGGTGGTGGGTGGTGCGGTCAGGTCCCGAAATTTTATATAAATTTAATGGAGAATAAAAATTTTTCTTCTCTCCCTCGGGAGCAACTAGCAGAAAATAAAAATGCTAAATTTTTCGTCATTAAGAGAAAAGTGGGCTCATTTGAAAATGTGTCTCCTTTTCTCATACATAAAGGAATATCGGGGCTAATAGGGGAACTGAAAGATATCCGAAAATTGCGTTCAGGTGACTTGTTGGTAGAGGCTGCAAACTCCACACAAGCAGCAATGCTTAGCAAAATCGAATTGCTAGCCAATATAGAGGTATCTGTTTCGCCTCACAACAACTTGAATTTTTCACAGGGTGTGATTTCCGCAAGGGATTTATTGAATACGCCGACAGATGAGATACTGGAAAATTTGCAGAGTCAAAAGGTCTGTGCCGTAAAACGCATCACAGTCAGAAGAGATGGACAGTTTATTAATACTAAACATCTCATTCTGACTTTTGCGACGCCAGACCTCCCTGACAATGTAAAAGCTGCATATTTAAATCTACCTGTCCGGCCTTATATACCAAATCCCTTGAGATGTTTTCAGTGCCAACGTTTTGGGCACTCGAGGAATGCTTGCAGGGGCAAACTGACTTGCGCTCGCTGCGCAGCAGTTGGCCACGATAATTCGACCTGTACAGCTAAGGAGGTGTGTGTCAACTGTAATGGTGACCATCCCTCCTATTCTCGAAATTGCCCTCAATGGGTACTAGAAAAGGAAATCACTACATATAAAGTGAAAAATAAAGTTTCATACCCTGAAGCTAGAAAACAGGTTACCTCTAGAACACCGCAGCCTGGAAAGAGTTATGCGGCCGCTGCAAAAAAGGTCACCAGAAGCATATGTACGCAGACGGATACTCTGTCACTCCCCGTTACGAGATTACCCCAAACAAACACTGAAAAGCCAAAATCCTTATCTCCTATTATAAGAAGAGCTCCTTTAGCTAAATCTAGAGGAGTTAAATCCTCTAAATTAAAATCTGCAAAGGAGGGTTTCCGTAAATCCTCCTTATCCACCCGTAGAGCTATGACCCTGGAGGCTGATGCCGTCTCCCTTCATCCCTCGGACGATAATTTATCGTTCGAGGAAATGATCGAGGACTCGCCTTCCAGCTCCGGGGGAGGAGCTTTTCTATTTAAAAAATAACTTCCTTTGTTTCTTGGAACTGCCATGGTTTAAGATCACATCTTGATGACATCAAGTCTATTTCATCAGCTTATAACCCCGCATGCATAGCACTTCAGGAAACTTTCCTGAAGTCTAACAATAACATTTCTATGCGTGGGTTTCAATGCTTCAGAAAAGACTGTGGTGATGATGGTGCAGTGTCTGGAGGTGTTTGTATATTAACATCGAATAACTTCCCCAGCACTGTCCATCCATTAAATACTACTCTACAGGCTGTAGCTATAAGAATACATACAACGTGCTTAATTACAGTCTGTAGTTTATATTTGCCACCACATGATGTCATCCGCCAAGAAGAACTTGATAATTTAATTGATCAGCTGCCCGCTCCAACTTTGTTACTAGGTGACTTTAACGGACATAATTCTTTGTGGGGAAGTAGTGATACTAATTCTCGCGGTCGTCAGATAGAGCAGTTTATTTCTGATAACTGTCTCTGTCTGATAAATACCGACGAGAAAACATATTTCCACACACCCACAAGAACATTCCATTCTCTCGATCTCGCCATTTGTACACCCTCACTTCTGCCATTGTTAAATTTAACCGTGGGGAATGATCTGCATAACAGCGATCATTTCCCGCTCGTCATCTCCCAGACTGGAGGTAGTAGTGTGCAGCAACGTGTACCTACTTACGTGTACAGTCGGGCAGATTGGACGTTGTTTACACAATTGGCAATTATTGATGGTGCAATGGTTTTGATCGAGGATATTGATATTGCCGTTCATAAAGTCACCCAAACAATTATAAGTGCAGCTGATACGTCTATACCCAAAAGTTCTTCTACAACTAAAAGGCGTTGCAAACCATGGTGGAACAAGGAATGTCAAGAAACTTATCGAAAACAAAGGAAGTTATGGGGGTTATTTCGGAGATACCCCACAACGGAGAACCTAATTGCATTTAAGAGAGCAAAAGCACTAGCTCGCAGAGCTCGTCGTCGGAGTCAGAAGGAATCCTGGTCTCGCTATGTCTCTTCAATAACGTCTTCCACTTCCAGTAAGCAGTTATGGAGAAAAGTAAAAGCAGCCAATGGTATTTATACGGAATTTTCAATTCCCGTCTTGAAAGCCGGAGCTGCTATATACTCTTCTCCTAAGGAAATTGCGAACGTCTTTGGTGAAACATTTGCAAGCGTTTCCAGCTCTGACTCTTACAGTCCTTCGTTTTTAAGGACAAAGAGTCGAGCTGAGCAAACATCAATCCGTTTCAACCAAAGACAAGCTTTGCCTTACAACTGCGAATTTCGGATGTTGGAGTTGAAGCGAGCATTACAGCAGGCCAACAATACCAGCTCAGGACCTGACGGAATTAGCTATCAAATGCTTCGACATTTAAGTCCAGATTCCCTGTTGAACTTATTATATTTGTTCAATAGGATCTGGACTGAAAATAAATTTCCATCTCTTTGGAGCGAAGCGATAATAATTCCGGTCCTTAAACCTGGTAAGGATCCTTCAGAACCATCAAATTATCGACCAATAGCTCTGACGAGTTGCTTATGTAAGACTCTCGAACGTATGGTCAACGCCCGTCTCGTACATGTCTTAGAAGAAAATAAATGTATACATGTAAATCAGAGTGGATTCCGTAAAGGAAGATCCACTCTAGATAACATTACATATTTGGAAACCCAAATCCGCAACGCTTTTGTGCGGAGGAATCATCTGGTTTCCATCTTCTTCGACATCGAGAAGGCATACGACCGTACATGGCGATATGGAATTCTCCGTACATTATATGATTTTGGCTTTAGGGGTAATCTCCCGATGTTCCTACAAAACTTTCTATGCTCCCGTAATTTTAAAGTACGTGTTGGATCCTCTACATCCGATACTTTTACTCAGGCCGAGGGTGTCCCCCAAGGCTCTATTTTAAGCGTAACAATTTTTAACTTATTCATTAGTAGCATTCTACATTTTCTATCACCTTCTGTACATGGCACAATGTATGTAGATGACCTGCAAATATCTTGCCAAGGTTCGAACATGCGTTTAATTGAGAGACAATTACAAACATCTGTAAATAAAATAGCTGCATGGTGTGCAGAGAATGGCTTTACACTATCTCCTAGCAAGAGCTGCTGTGTCCATTTCTGCAGGAAGACCAGTATTCACAATGATCCAGTTATCATACTGAACAACACACAAATACCTGTAGTCAACGAGATTAAATTTCTTGGTGTGATATTTGACCGAAAGTTGACCTTTCTTCCGCACGTTTTACATTTGCGGAAGAAGTGCGAGCGATCGCTTAATATCCTCAAGGTGTTATCAAACACATCTTGGGGTGCAGATCGCTTGTCACTGCTTCGTGTCTATCAATCAATCATTTTGTCTCGTATTGACTACGGATGTGTTGTCTATGGATCTGCAAGGTCTTCCGTTTTACGCAGACTGGATACTGTGCATCACTCTGCTTTGAGGATATGTTCAGGTGCATTCCGCACATCACCCGTCCAGAGTCTCTATGCGATTTGCCAACAATTGCCTTTAGACCTGAGACGGATGCAGCTGTCTCTCAATTACTATGCAAAGGTTATTTCTGACCGTCAACATCCTATACGTTCCTTGGCCATTTCTCCTGCTTTAGAGAGATTGTATGATGCTCGACCGTACAGCATCCAACCCTTTCTCACTCGAACTAAACATCAACTACATTTGACAGACCTATATGATGTCCGTTTTATTAAAACGGACTTACAATCACATCCACCCTGGTATGATCCACAGATTAAAATCATTAATCCCTTTGCTCAATTTAGAAAATCGGACACAACTTCAACAGTTTTTCAACTGCTGTATCTATCTCATCGCTGTCAGTACTCATCATACACGCCTGTATTCACGGATGGTTCAAAAAGTGCAGGACATGTTGGCTGTGGCATATTTTATGCTAATACCAGTTATGGTTACAGCCTCCATACGTCCTGCTCCATCTTTACCGCTGAAGCTACGGCTGTTCATCAAGCCCTTCAGCTAGTGAATACAGAGCAGTTTAATAAAATCTGCATATATACTGACAGTTTGAGTGTTTTAGAAGCGTTGAAAAACTATAACAATTGTCATCCAGTTGTGTCCAAGATTTTCGGAGCATTGGATTCCCTTGCTGGCAAGGGTTATGACATCATTTTCTGTTGGATCCCAGGTCATGTAGGTCTAGAGGGAAATGAAAAGGCAGATGCAGCCGCTAAAGCTGCTTCGTCTGTACTTCATTCATCTGTCCCTCTGTTCGATGTGAGAAGGGTTGTTAAAAGATTTGTTAAATCCCTCTGGCAGGAATTATGGAGTATGCAGGTCTCCAACAAATTACGTGCCATATTTCCATACCTCATTCCATTATCAGTTTTACCGTTACGAAGTGTCGATGTTCGATTAACTCGCCTTCGTATCGGACACACACGTTTCACACACAGACATTTGTTTTTATGTGAATTAATTCCATGGTGTGAAACGTGTGATGAACCCTATACAATATATCATATTTTAATTTCATGTCATGATTTTAACAGAGAACGCTTACACTTTTTTAATACTGATTTTTTAACTTTATTTGATTTGTTGGGGGAACCACCCCACAGAAACCTATTTGCCTTTTTAAGGGCAATAGGTTTTCTAAATTTTATTTAATCAATATTTTATATTTGTATAAATATATTTAAACATTTACTTTTCATTTTATTAAGTTTTATATACAGATGATTTTAATAATAGTTTATACAAAAATTTTTTGTTTTTTAAAGAATTTTAAAGTTGTTTGGGTTAGAAAAAAATTAAATAAAAAACTATATAAATAAATAATTAATTAATGCAAAATAAAATACTGTCTTGGCGCAGCTTGTCCATTTTTGGACCTTGCGCCATAAAACCCAACCCAACAACAACAACAACCTTATCTGAAATCCCCTCAGGGGGTTTACTTTCTTTAAGTAAACACGGGTGTCACAATCCCGAGGTACCCCAGTGATCTTTCCTCTTCTTTTTTTTTTCTTCTCTTGTCTACCCTTCTGCTTTTTCTACCTTTTCTCCCTCATTGTGGTTGCCTCTAATGAGGTTGAGGGCTCCCCTTGAGCAGCTTTCGCCGCTCTGTTGCTATTAGCTACTCTTGGGGACTAAATCACCCACGTGTTTGCCGTGCGTGGAGACCCGTGTCCCTGGAAAGGAGGGTCCTGGTAATTGAGGCCCCCAGAGACCAACACATTACTTTGGCCTCTGCTTCAGGTAAACGGGAGGTGTGCTGTGGTCCTCAGCACATCAATCGGCTTTATGGATCAAGCGATCGGTACATCTGCTGGATGACTCGTTAAGGGTGGAGGCCATCACAGGGATGTACTGTGAGCGTATAGGACTTGGCTAGCACTGGTGCAGCTGGTCTGCATCCCCTTGTTGGACTCGGTGGTGGGTGGTGCGGTCAAGTCCCGAAATTTTAAATTATATTATGGAAAATAGAAAATTATCTTTTCTCCCACGGGAGCATTTATTAAATGATTCAACATGTAAATATTTTATTGTTAAAAGAAATGTGGGTTCTTTTGAGAAAGTATCCCCATTTCTGATACAAAAAGGAATATCGGGTTTTGTAGGAGAAGTCAGTGGTATTCGGAAAATACGTTCTGGTGACTTATTGATAGAGGTTGCAAACTCTACCCAGGCAGCTAAAATATCAGATATGACATTGATGGCAAATATAGAGGTGACAGTCCTGCCTCATGGAAATTTGAACTTTTCACGTGGTGTGATTTCAGCAAGGGATTTGTTAAATACGTCGACGGAGGAGATTCTTGATAATCTGAAAAGTCAGAAGGTCTGCGGAGTTGAACGCATTAGAGTCAGAAGAGATGGGCAGTTCATTGACACTAAACATCTCATTCTGACCTTTGCGACCCCAGACCTTCCTGACAAAATCAAAGTTACTTACTTGAATCTACCCGTCAGACAATATATTCCAAATCCCTTGAGATGTTTCCAATGCCAGCGTTTTGGACACTCGAGAAATGCTTGCAGAGGCAAACTTACCTGCGCTCGCTGCGCGGTAGTTGGCCACGATAATTCGACCTGCACAGCTAAGGAGGTTTGTGTAAACTGTAAAGGTGAACATCCCTCCTATTCTCGAAGTTGTCCTCAATGGGCTATAGAAAAAGAAATCACCACAATAAAAGTCAAAAACAATTGTTCATATCCTGAGGCTAGGAAAATAGTCACCTCTCGTACGCCACAGCCTGGAGTGAGTTATGCGGCCGTAGCAAAAAAAGTCACCAAAAGTTCTAGTACACAAACCGATACCCTGCCACTTCCTATAATGAGATTACCCCAATCATCAAATGAAAGGCCAAAATCAACATCCACATTATTTAGAAAAGCTTCTCTGGCTAAATCTCGAGGCGTAAAAGCCTCAAAATTAAAATCTGCAAAGGAGGGCCCACGAAAGTCCTCCTTATCCACCCGTAGAGCCATGTCATCCCTGGAAGCTGATGCTGTCTCTTTTCATCCCTCGGACGATAATTTATCGCTCGAGGAAATGATAGAAGACTCGCCTTCCAGATCCGAGGGAGGAGCTTTTCAATTTAAATAATAACTTCCTTTATTTGTTGGAACTGCCATGGTTTGCGTTCACATCTTGATGACATCAAGTCTATTATATCAGCTTATAACCCCGCATGCATAGCACTTCAGGAGACCTTCCTGAAGTCTACAAATAACATCAATATGCGTGGGTTTCAATGCTTTAGAAAAGACTGTGGTGACGATGGTACAGTGTCTGGAGGTGTTTGCATTTTAACATCTAATGTCTTCCCCAGCACTGTCCATCCGATCAATACATCCCTACAGGCTGTAGCTGTCAGAATTCATACAACATGCTTAATTACAGTCTGTAGTCTGTATTTGCCACCACATGATGTCATCCGCCAAGAAGAACTTGAAACATTAGTTGATCAGCTGCCTTCACCATATTTGTTATTCGGTGACTTTAACGGACATAATACTTTGTGGGGAAGTGACGATACCAATTCTCGCGGTCGTCAGATTGAGGGTTTTATTTCTGATAATAGCCTCTGTCTGATGAATACCGACGAGAAAACATACTTCCACACACCCACAAGGACATTTCATTCTCTCGATCTCGCCATTTGTTCACCGTCACTTCTGCCGTTGTTAAATTTAACAGTTGGGAATGATCTGCATAACAGCGATCATTTCCCACTCGTCATCTCCCAGACTGGAGGTAGTAGTGTGCAGCTACGCGTACCTACTTACGTGTACAGCCGGGCAGATTGGACGTTATTTACACAATTGGCAGTCGTTGACAATAAAACGGTAAAGATCGAGAATATTGATAATGCCGTACAAAAAGTCACTGAAACACTTCTAAGTGCAGCTGATACAGCAATACCTAAAAGTTCTTCTACACCAAACCATGGTGGAATAATGAATGCCAACAAACATATAAAAAACAAAGGAAGTTATGGGGGCTTTTCCGGAGGTACCCCTCAACGGAGAATCTTACTGCCTTTAAGAGAGCCAAAGCATTAGCTCGCAGAGCTCGTCGACGAAGTCAGAAGGAATCCTGGTCCTGCTATGTTTCTTCAATAACATCTTCCACATCTAGTAAGCAGTTGTGGAGAAAAGTTAAAGCAGCCAATGGTATCTACTCGGAATTCTCTATTCCCGTGTTGAAAACCGGAGCTGCTATATACTCTTCTCCTATTGACATTGCTAACGTCTTTGGTGAAACATTTGCTAGTGTCTCAAGCTCTGATTCCTATAGTCCTTCGTTTTTAAGGACTAAGAGTCGAGCTGAGCAAATACCAATTCGTTTTAGCCATAGACAAGCTTTGCCTTATAACTGCGAATTTGGGATGTTGGAATTGAAGCGAGCATTACAGCAGGCCAATAACACCAGTCCAGGACCTGATGGAATTAGCTATCTTATGCTTCAACATCTAAGTCCAGACTCCCTATTGAACTTATTGCATTTGTTCAATAGGATCTGGACTGAAAATGCATTTCCATCAATTTGGAATGAAGCAACAGTAATTCCGGTCCTGAAGCCTGGTAAGGATCCTTCAGAACCATAAAATTATCGACCAATAGCTCTGACGAGTTGCCTTTGTAAGACTCTCGAACGTATGGTCAACGCCCGTCTCGTACATGTCTTAGAAGAAAATAAATGTATACATGTAAATCAGAGTGGATTCCGTAAAGGAAGATCCACTCTTGATAACATTACACACTTGGAAACCCAAATCCGCAACGCTTTTGTGCGGAGAAACCATCTGGTTTCCATCTTCTTCGACATCGAGAAGGCATACGACCGTACGTGGCGATATGGAATTCTCCGTTCATTATATGATTTTGGCTTTCGGGGTAATCTCCCGATATTCCTAGAAAACTTTCTACGCTCCCGTACTTTTAAAATTCGTATTGGAACATTTACATCCAATACTTTTATACAAGCCGAGGGTGTTCCCCAAGGCTCCATTTTAAGTGTCACTATTTTTAACCTTTACATCAGTAACATTCTTCATCTTCTTTCACCTTCAGTTTATGGCACGATGTATGTGGACGACCTGCAAATATCCTGCCAGGGATCGAACATGCGTTTAATTGAGAGACAACTTCAAACATCTGTTAATAAAATAGCTGCATGGTGTGCAGAGAATGGCTTCACACTCTCTCCTAGCAAGAGCTGCTGTGTCCATTTCTGCAGGAAGACCAGTATTCACAATGATCCTGTTATTCATCTCAACAACACTGCAATACCCGTGGTCAACGAGATTAAATTTCTTGGTGTGATATTCGACCGAAATTTGACCTTTCTTCCGCATGTTTTACATTTGCGGAAGAAGTGCGAG
Organism: Latrodectus geometricus; assembly: GCA_026290005.1. NCBI lineage: Eukaryota > Metazoa > Arthropoda > Arachnida > Araneae > Theridiidae > Latrodectus > Latrodectus geometricus. Next base: position 3,293 of record JAPDSC010156558.1, on the reverse strand, counting down.
CGATCGCTTAATATCCTCAAGGTATTATCTAATACATCTTGGGGTGCTGATCGCTTGTCACTCCTTCGTGTCTATCAAGCACTCATTTTATCTCGCATTGACTACGGATGTGTTGTGTATGGATCTGCTAGGTCTTCTGTTTTACGCAGACTGGACACTGTGCATCACTCTGCTTTGAGAATTTGTTCAGGCGCATTCCGCACATCACCCGTCCAGAGTCTTTATGCGATTTGTCAGCAATTGCCTTTAGACCTGAGACGAATGCAGCTGTCTCTCAATTACTACGCTAAAGTTATGTCTAACATTCAACATCCTTTACGATCCTTGGTATATACTCCTGCCTTACAGAGATTATATGATGCTCGACGATATAGCATCCAACTCTTTCTCAGTCGAACTAAATCTCAACTCTATTTAACAGACCTACATGATGTCCGTTTTATTAAAACGGACTTACATTCACATCCGCCCTGGTATGATCCACAGATTAATATTATTAATCCATTTGCTCAGTTTAGAAAATCGGACACAACCTCAACGATTTTTCAACAGCTTTTCTTTTCACATCGCTGTCAGTATTCATCATACACGCCTGTATTCACAGATGGATCTAAAACTGCAGGACATGTTGGCTGTGGCGTATTTTACGTTGATACCAGTTATGGTTACAGCCTTCATACGTCCTGCTCCATCTTTACAGCTGAAGCTACTGCCATTCTTCAAGCTCTTCAGCTAGTGAATACAGAGAAGTTTCATAAAATCTGCGTGTATACTGACAGTTTGAGTGCATTAGAAGCGTTGGGAAATTCAAATTTTTGCCATCCTGTTGTGTCCAAGATTTTCGGAGCATTGGATTCCCTTGCTGGCAAGGGATATGACATCATTTTCTGTTGGGTCCCAGGTCATGTAGGTCTAGAGGGAAATGAAAAGGCAGATGCAGCTGCTAAAGCTGCATCGTTCGTACTTCATTCATCTGTCCTTCTCTTCGACGTGAGAAGGGTTGTAAAAAGATTTGTTAATTCTCTTTGGCAGGAGTCATGGAGTATGCAGGTCGGAAACAAACTGCGTGCCATCTTTCCATACCTCATTCCATCATCAATTTTACCGTTACGAAGAGCAGATGTCAGATTGACTCGCCTTCGTATCGGACACACACGTTTCACACACAGACATTTGTTTCTAAATGAACTAAATCCATGGTGTGAAACGTGTGATGTACCATACACTGTTCATCATATTTTAATATCATGCCCCTATTTTAACTTATACCGTTTTAAATTTTTTGATACTGACATTTTAGCTATGTATGATTTGGTGGGGGAGCCTCCCCACAGAAACCTTTTTTCCTTTCTTAGGGAAATTGGTTTCATTAATTTTATTTGAATTTTATCAATTTTATTTTCATATACTTTCATGTTTTGTAGATTTTAAAATAAATATATACATTAATTTTTGTGTTTTAAATTTTTAAAGTTGCGTTTGGGTTTTGTCTATAATATGTCAATTTTCTTTAAGACTTAACTTTTGGCGCAGCTTGTCCTCTTTGGACCTTGCGCCACAAAACCCAACCAACAACAACAACAACCTTATCTGAAATATCAGGTATTTAAAATTTAGAATCTTTATAAGATATCAAAGCTTTTGATATGGATATATTAATTAATTTAATAAAAACTTATTTAGATAAAATTCCTGGTGAAATAAAAAGTGACACAACTTATTTTTTAAAAGAACAAATCCAATTACTAAATTAAAGAAAAAACAGCTCTGTTATTCCCCACAAAATTATATTTTCTCTGCTTTGATTTTTTCAATATGCTTATAGATTTCTCAAGATATCTAATAATGTTATATTGTCCCTTCCAGCAAAACAAGAAAAATTACGATTTATCAATCCCTGAAATGAACAGATTGAGAGTTTTTAAAATACACGGCAGAAAAATTTAAATATTTAAAAAAAACAAGAAAAAATACTACTTTAATGGTAGATCAAATTTACATTAAACCTTATTTTGACTTTATAGGAGGTAATTTTGTTTGGCATGGCTTTTAAATGTGCGAGGAAGTTGCTACAAGTGCTCATGTTTTTATGATACAGAATTTGCTTTTCCAACAACTAAAGATGTAGTATACATATTTCCTATATTAAATCTTTATCAGCAGAAATACTTCATGATATAATTAAAAAATTATTATCAGGCTTGACGAAATTGGTTTCTTTGTTATCGCTGTCGTTATCGATAACTATTCAATTAATCGAAAAACTCTGTCTCTTTCAGAATCCACCACAATTAAAATAGTCATTCCTCATCCAATTGATTATAAAAGATCCATATTTTTCATTATAGATTCTGTGGATTTTATAGAATGTATAAAAAAATAATTGGATCAACCAAAAAAAAATGATTCTCAAAGTATGTTTTTCTGTAATTTCAGCAGTGTAATAATAAGTCAGATAAGCAAATTAGACACTACTTCATTTTCCACTCTAAGAAAACTCCATGAGTTAGAACACATTAGTTTATTTAAATTTGGCTATGGATTAACCTTAAACGCATTAAACCCAAGTAACTTAGAAAGTGAGAATGTTAAACTTGCATTACAAATTTTTAATGAATTTACAATCAGGCATTATTATAGTTAAGAGAAAAAAATGCGTTGAATAAATATAAAGAGACTGCAGCATTCATAGAAGTAATCCTTAATTGGAGGTGGATAATAAATGTAAAAACACCAGAAAAATGTCAAAGATTAAGAAATATTTATATGCATCCAATAAAAAATTCTAAGTTCAATGAAGGAAAAGAATTTTTAAAGTTTTTGTCATGGTTAGACATATGGTAAATTTCACATTGTTCAACAGGTATAGTCTAACAAAAGAAACACGTACAGCTTTATCACATACTACCTATGTATTTTAGAACTTTCGAAGAATATCTTTTAATTGTTTTGAGCAGTGTATTTCTATTTGTAAAAAAAAAAAAAAATGGTAACATATAGTTAAATTTTAATGCTTATAAAGCTCATTAAAAATAAGATTCACAGGTGTTTACATTTTTTATAACAACCTGTATGTAATATTTTAAATTTTATTACATAAATTTTGTGTATTAATATACAACTCCAGTCAAAAAAGTAATAACACAGACGCATATACATACATACATATACACTTTCCAAAAATTAAGAAAAAATCACAAAAATAGGGATTATTAAATGAATTGCATGTAAATTTTTGCAAATATACATCTGTTCTTGAGGAAGTGAGGAATATTGCTCTCATAAAGAAGTTG
>JAPDSC010156551.1:91879-113772 GCA_026290005.1 Latrodectus geometricus | reverse complement strand
TATAAAAAGCTTCTAAGCACCCCCTCTGACTAATGTGCTCACAAAAAATAGAATGCCTAGGGAAAATTATTCTAATTTCACTTAAAAAAAAAAAAAAAAAGAAAAGAGGAATATTTAAGTTTAATTTGACTATTGTAAACCATGCACCTATAATTTTATCAAATAGCCATAGTTTTTATGATTATAAAACTGGCTATTTGATGACATCTTCAGCCTTGTGCCAAACACAAACTTAAAACATGCATTTGTTCATGTTCTAAATTCTGATATAATGAAACACAGAATAAAGGAGTAACTAATGGCATTTTTATAGTCAGTATTTGTCGTATTTATTTTAGACATTGTCACATATCCACATGGAAAATGACACTTCTTCCTGAAATGAATCTGCATTCATTTCAGGATATCAGTTTCATATAACATAATTAAACAAATGCACTCTTTCTTTAAAGCAAAAATGTATGCCATATGACTTTGTAATGAATCAATGTTGCAAAATAATTTTCTAATTGTTATCTTTTCCTGCTTCTTACAGTTTCTATCACCAATATTTATACCTGAAATTGATCAGCAATTCTATCATATAACATACTACTACTATATCTAGATTCTACATTTATGATTATAGTTATAAGCAATCAGAAGAACTTTTTTTTTAAATTTTCATTTACAGTTAAGAAACCTACATCAATGGGAAGTTTCTACACACTTACCTTTACTAATCCCCAGGTAAAATATAGTCATTTATACATTTTGCTATTTAATATAACTGTAATCTTTCTAATTACAACTTCAGAAATATACAATTTAAAATAACTATTATTTACTTTTTGTAATCGGCACAAGTGCAATAATAATTGAACTCTTTTTTTATGCTTTCATCCTTGCTATAACTAAGTCCATATTGAGCAGCCATCTTTAACAAATCATCAATAGAAGAAGTTTCATCTAAGGAATACTTTCCCTGGAAAATATGCAAAATAACTTAACAATACACAAAAATTTTAAAAACAAAATTTAACTTTATTATAAAGAAGCAATGAAACTAAATTCATATTTTATTAACTAACACACACACACACACACACACACACATATATATATATATATATTTATGTATTATATTCTATATGTGAAAAGCAGATTGGAGTTTTGTACAGCTTAATTACAAAGAATAAATAGGCTTCCTTTACTTTTTTCTGTAAATAATGAAATTATAATCTCCTTTTTTATACAAACTTCACAAAACTAGACTTATGATTTATAGTTTATTTTATTTCAAATGAAGATTTGGAATATATGCTAAATCATCTAACACATGTCTTGAAAGAAGTGAAAACGGCTGATGATAAAATCCATATTCTTTTTACTAATGAAAAATACAAAGATGATATCCTCCAACATGAAACCTGTACAATTAATGCTAAATGCTTAGTTTTTAAGGCCCAAAAAATCATTCAAAATAAATTATCATTAACTGTTAATGCCAGTTATGTGGTATCCTAGTCTCAAAATTACCAACAAAAACTACTGCTATGAAAAATATTTCAACTACTTCAAAAAAGATTGATATTAATCTTTGAAGAACCAGTACGTAAAATGCATGTTGAATTTCATTTAACAAAGCCCTGTTGAATTTTCCTTATCAGTATAATACACAGTGTTTTCAGTGCAGTAATATCTGCTACATCATGCAGTGAAAAAGAATCAGCAAGATATTATAAAGTGGCGAATTGTCTTTGAAGCTTCATCAAATGTTCCAAGCATGCCATTATTAAACAATACTATAGAAGTTAGTCCCAATCTTCTACCTGAGACTACTGATTGTCTTCTATGATTTCAACTACACAAATTTGCCCTAACTTGTAATGGTAAACAGACTTTCTTGTAATTAGTTTTGCAGCATAAAACAAAAATGCAACTAGATTCTTATGATACAAACAAAAAAGCTCTTCAAAAACAGCTATATTTATAGGTGAAGTAATTCAATTGCTTACCATTCGGACTGTTTTGCAGCCCTTTTCTGTTGTGTGCAACTATTCGAGAACTTGTCACTAATAATTTAAATGATTTCCCTACTTCTTCCACACTTTTAGACAATCACCTATATATGGATGATTTTGTGGTTAGTTTGGAAAATGTATCACAGATAATGGTATTAAAAAAGGAATTCAATAATTTTTGATGTCACTCATAGAATTACTGATGGGAAAATGAGCTACTAACTCTTTGAAGCTTTAATATTTGCTAGAAAATAACTATGAAAGTTTCAAGACCAAAACTTTTAGGCCTTGTATAGATCTTAAAAACTGATGGTTCTCTAGATAAGCCTCTTACTAAGAGATGGTTACTCTACTATATTGCAAGTTCATATGATCCTTTAGGACTGTTTACACCATACATAATAATTGAATACTCTTTCAAGATTCTTGGAATCAAATGGGTAGCCGATAAATTTGGCTACTCTGTGAGATAATACAGCACAACTCGACGTTATTTGTTCCAAATAACTCATTTCACAGATTTGTTCATTTAGTATTCATGTGATTTGCAATACATTGGAGTGAGCTTACGATACAGTCTTGTACATAGTCACTTTTCCTAATAATTAACCAAGAGAGCCCATTTAGCTTACAGCCACAATAGACATGCACCTATCAAGAAAATTAGTCCTCCAATCTTGGAGCTTTTAGAAGCTATCATTGGAACTAGACTGCTGAAATATTTTAGCAATGACATGAGATTGTTATCATCTAATGCAACATTATGGAGTGATTCTGAAATCAGACTTGGTTGGATTTGTGGTAATTCAAATAGATAGTAAAAATTTGTGTGCAGCATGGTAACATAAATCATTTCCTACATTAATTCCTCACAATGGCAGCACTGCCCGGGATCAGATAATCCACAGTGGACAACCTAACAGGAGGCATTCTACCATCTACACTGAAAGATTTCAAAATCGGGTAAAATGGCTCTACTTAGTTAAGTGAGCTTGATTCCTGGCCAGATTCAATGAAAGATTATTCTCATAATTTAGAAGAAAAGAATATAAAAGAAATTCAAACATTTCCTATTATTACTTTTCTCCTACTTCAGAATGTTATGCATTACTGCATGGATTCTAAGCTTTATATTAAACTGTAGATCCCAAGATAAGAAAGATTGAGAAATTGATTCCGCAAAAGTCCATGATGCTAGAAATAACTGGATACAAATAGTTAGAAAAGAGTCACTTCCATTAGAATATAAAGCTTTGTCAACATCCAAATCACTTAAAAAAAAATTACAAAATTCAATCCCCTATTTGAAAATAAATTGATATGTATTGGTGGAAGATAACAGTTTTTGAATTTATCAGAGTACTGAAAGCATGAAATTTTGCTTGATGGAATTTATCATTTCACAAGCCTGCTGATATGTCAAATATATATCAAAATGCACCATCTAAATGTCAGAACTGAATTTTTGAACTCTGTTCAGGATTCTGGATTTTACAAGGATGACAGGCCCTCAAATATTCATACACAAGTGTTTGTCTTGAAAAGTGGTGAAAGCCACTTGTTCTTAAATTGAAGCGCCTTCATCTGTTGACCAAATGACTCCAATAATTCCACCGTTCACTGTAACAGAATAGATTTTGGATTTTGCTGGATTGTTAAATGTGCATAATCGAAAAGCAAGAGACATTGTCAACATAGAATTATTCACTTGTTCAACAACGAGAACATTACATATTGAACTTGTATCAGACCTTTCCACTGATAAGTTTCTCTAGCTGTACAGAGATTTGTTGGCCGTAGAGGTCTCCTACATACAATCTGTACTGACAATGCTAGAACTTTCGACATAGTAATAAGGAGCTGATCTTCTTGAGGCAAAATCTGACATGAGCTAAAATTCAGCATAACAAAATTAAATTGAAATTTATTGCATCCAGAGAGGCTTGATGGGTAAGAATTATTGGATCCATTAAAATGTGTCTCCATAAAACTCGGCCATGCGCTGTTAGAAGAAGACAGTTACCAACTGTACTGACAAGAATTGAAGCCGTTTTGAACAGCAGATCTCTAATTGGCAAAAAAGGTGAAGAATCCCTTGTTTCAATGACACCTTCACATTTTTTGGTTGGGAAAAGGATTACTTTGCTTCCATCCATCATGGAAAGTAAGGAACAAAAATTAACAAAGTTTTACAGGCAGCAACAAGACTAGTTAAATACATTCTAGAGGAAATGGTGTAAGGAATATTTGCTACAGTTATGTTCCTTTCATGAAGTATGGAATGTTGGGAAATTTACTAAAATAAGCATTTGAGATCTTGCATTGGTGCAGAAAGAAGTGAAACCAAGATACATGTGGGAAAGAGGATGTATTCTAAAAATCATTGAAGGACTTGATTGAAAACCAAGAACATATACTATAAAGGTGAATGGGAGGCAAATAACTAGACCTGTACAGCTGGTCATAACTCTGGAGATCGAGCAGAGTGGGGAGGATGTAGAGAATACTAGGCAAATGTCATGAGATTAGACTTGTGATTTATAGTTTTGTTTCTAAGACTTTTGGTAACATGATAAAAATTTTAGTTTAAATAAAAATAAAATAGGACTATTCTACATTATGCTTATAGCAAGTGTGTTGTATGTAATTATCAGATATTATATGTTTATATGCAGCATCATGCAATACAAACCATAAAAAAGAACTTAACAATTTCTAATTTTAGCTACATTGCATTAATTTGTATATCTATACATTCAAAATTAGTGTAACACAATATATTTCAAACTTTGTTATACTTCACTGTCACAACTACACATTAGATATTCCATATGAAAGGATTGATTGTGAAGGTTACAGTTGAGTTCATAATTAATTTGTATTAAAAAAATATCAGACAAAGCATATTTTAATTGTTTTTATTTTTATGCAAAATAAATGGTGTATATTGAAAGAATAAATTTTTTAATAAAAAATTAATTTTTAAGAATCTATACCACAAGCTAATATTACAATAATAAAATTTCAGAATGTTAAACAATATGTGAAAGCAAAATTTATGTTTAAAGAGATAAATGTGGATAAGGTGATTCCTAACTAATTACTTAAACTGGAATAAAATTCTATAGAAATATATTTCAACATAAAAAATAAAATTTCTTACTTGCAACATTAATGCAATAGCTACACTTAATGTGACACAAACCATGACACATCTTTCATCAAAGTGAGTTGCCAAACATATCCTAACAGAATTTGAAATTACTTCACTTAAGTCATGAAAGCGTGGTACTCCTAAGAAAAAAATTAATTTGAAATAGAAATACAAAGATTAAAAATTTTATTTTTTAACAAAATTAAAAATAATTATAACAATATACACTGCAATGACTACTTTAACAGTTGATTAGTAAATATGCAGGGTGTATAATGCCAACAATGTACAGTGACTGTTTGCATAACCATTAGTCAAAGATTTCCATTATTAACAATTTAAATTAACACCATCAGTCTACAATATAGTTCAAGTTTCAAAAATACTTAAAATGAAATACTTAAAAACATTAAATTTAAGAAATGAAAAAATTAAAATATAAAAGCATATTTTTATAAATTTATTAAAAACTTATCTGCAAAATATATGGAATTTGAAAAAAAATTAATATTGTACACTCAAAATTATGGAATTACAGCTGTTAAAAATTGGAACATTTTTTCCAACAAGAAATGCGAGTTATAAAAAATTATTTGATTAAGTCTTGCTATAACTATCGTAATTTAGGAATTTAAAATTAAATAATTTAATCTGTAATATGAAAATATTAAAAATATATATAAAAGAAAAACTATTTTTATTCATTTTTCAGGGGCATTCCAAGCAATTATTTGGCACCATGGGAAAACTGCCCAACTCAAATCAGAAAAATTAACTTTTTAAATTTGGAAATATAAAAACAACTATTTTTGATTTTACAGAAAATGTGTGATTGTATGTAAAGAAATATTTATTTAAGCTTATGGAATAAAAAAAAAGCTTTATAAAATCTCATATTTTGCAATTTTTTGTAAGAATGCATTTATTAAATTCAATTTTTAAAATAATGAATTGTCTTCTAATCAATTTTGTAACTGTAGCTGTATAATTTTGGGAAACAACTGAAGAAATAATTATTAGCAACAAACATGGAGGATATTTTTTATTTTTAACAACTCAACTCTTTTTTTAACAGACGTTTTTAATTTTAGGGGAAAAAATAAATAAAAAGAAAAAAAAAAGAAAAATATTATAAAAACTAAACTCAATATAAAAAAAATTTCAATGAGTTTTAAAACATTTAATTTTTTAACAGACATATTTTATGTGTAAATATTTCAACTGGATAGTTAAAGTAATTTTTCACATAACAAATATACACTAAATTAGAGCTTCAGTGTTTAATTACTAATTAAATGCTTGTAGAATTAATTCACTCAAAGGGTACAGATGTTTAGTGGTTTCTTCTTCTAGTTGGTTTTAAGTGGAACTGGGCACCTCTGATCTGTGGCATTTGTTATGCGGTTTGGAAACCACTTCAATGTATAGATTCTATCAAGTAAATCTTTATGTGTTAAAAAAAAGATCAAATAATAATTAAATAAAGGGATGGTTTGGTTAAAAAAATAAATCAAATAAAGGGATGGTTTGGTTTGTTGCTTCTCAATGATTATTTTTAACATACAAGGACTAATTAGACTAGCTTTTAAGGTGGATTCTTAAGGTGACTGACTTTTTAAGGTGGATTCCAAACTAGTAAACAAATCCAAGTTTAAAGTAGAATTCAAAGCTACAAACTGTTGAACCAAAGGCCAGAGACTGGATTATTCAGCTGCCAGCTGGGAGAGAGGGAAAAATCAACAGATACATAAGTGATAAATGCGACAATACTAATGGACAATTCCACAACAAGAAATAGACTGCATCGGATTTGGCAGAAATAAAATACTTAAAAAAATTCATTTCTAATCAAAATTTTTAATTTCAATTTCTACTGTTTTCATTTGTAGTCAATAATTTGTGCCATTCAGAGAAATAAATCTTAGATTACACCTCAGCCAACAATAAATGATAGAAAGTGGAAAATCGTTTTGCTTTATGCATGTACATCTTCGGAGTAGTCCTAAAAATCAATATGCTGAGTATTAGGAACTTTATAACAAATTTGAGTTTGCAAGATTGTCTATTAAAAGAAAAGAAAAAATATTTAATAGTTTGAAAACATTTTTCAAGCAACCACTCATGATTTTTCATTATTACACAGACTGTAAAAAAATTACTAAAATATAAGACAATCATTTAAAATGTAAAACTTAACTAATAAATGTAAGGTATGTAATTGTAGAACAATAGAATAAATTACTTACAAATTTTACAAAAAATTACTATTATTTTTCTTACATGCTATATAATTTAATTATTTCTAACTTTTTATTTACATTATTTTTCAAATTTGTTTTCAACAATTTTGATGAATGATTGAACACTTCTTTTTCCATGTGAATCAAATTCACATTGTTACAGCCCGCAGTTTTATGAAGATTATACAAAAGAATATGGTTGTAATACAATTAGTTTTTGGTAAATATATAAATAAAAGACTGATACATTTGCCAAAAAGTACCCTATTTTCCTCTAGATAATCTGCGGATTATGCATTAAAAAAGTTCCGAATTTCATTGGGTGTATTATACGCTGCCGCAGATAATCTGATAAAAAACATTCTCCATCAGAAAAGCTTACAAGAAAGTTTTGAAAAAAATACTGTTTATGTTTCATAAAATAAATAACAGGTGGTATCAAGACACACCCGAGTTACACTATAATCAGCTCTGTCGAAGTACGTTCAAATACGAATTCGGTTTCTTGTAAAGATAGTTTCATGTCACTAACGTCATTTCGCAAATTGTCTTGATGTGAGCTGTTTCGTTTTGAAACTATTCAAATTCATATATCGTCATATGGAAGTGAAAACTTTTAAGTTACTCATCAGAATTTAAATTAAAAGTCTTAGAGGGAAAGCAAATAAAAAAGTAGAGACAAACATATTAATGTGAAGTGAAAAACAAAACATGTGCAGTATAAAATACTCAGTTTATAAATAATACATTTCTTTCATTTAAATATTAAGGAATAAAATATATATTTTTTAAATATATCGAGCATTGTTTTAAAAGTTATTAAAAGCTAAATAATGATAAGTTTTACTAGAATCTTCTCTAAATTATCACTTTTGATCGATTTCCTGCTTTCATCTCAAGTTTCTCTAACTTTATGATGAGGTGGATTCAAAAAGATCTTTTTCATAATAAAAAGGTTTTTTTTCAGAACAATTTATTATATTTTTAATCATACTGCGCATTTTCTTATGAGACACCCATATTATCAACAGTACATATTTTAGACTATTCACTGAAAAAAAAAATTGCAGCGGATTTTACGCTTCTGCGACACTTATTTTCCTTTTAATTGCATAAAAGCTCGTGCAGATAATACACCACTGTGGATTATAGACAGGAAAATACAGTAATTACAAAAATATGCATTAGTGGTAAATTGACAAAAAATTAATTGTGCACAGCAAATTTTAATATATTAATTACAATATATTGAGCAAAAAATTTCATAAAATGCAAAATATTGTTATTACAGTCAATACAAAAATAATTTATTTTTTTAAATGAATAAATATATGAAACACATTCAATCATATCTGCCACAAAAAAGTTGTAAAGGTCAAATTATTGAAAAATACATTTTTTATTTTTACAGTTAAAATATGGTTTATAATAAAAGTTTTATAGTTTTATTTGACTTTTATTGAATATTTTATTGACATTTATGAAATATAAAATTCAAGTGAAAACAATTAAGTCATTAATTCAAATCAATAATTATGCACACAAACCTATTTCAATCAATCTAATAATATTCATAAAAACTGGAAGCCTTGATTTCTATTCTAGAAACTAATTTTCGATTACCGTATTTTCCTGTATATAATCCGCGGATTATGTGTTAAAAAAGTTCCGAATTTCATTGTGCGTATTATACGCAGGAGCGGATTATTTGATAAAAAACATTCTCCACCAGAAAAGCTTACAAGAAAGTTTTGAAAGAAATACTCTTTATATGTTTCATAAAATAAATAACAGGTGGTACAAGGACACACTTGAGTTATTCAAACTATAATCGGCTTTGTGCAATTACGTTCATAAACGAATTCGGTTCCTCTTAAAGATTTTAGGGTTGTAAATTTGTTAACGTCATTTTGCAATTTGCCTTGACGTGAGCTTTTTCGTTTTGAAAATATTCAAATTCGTATATCGTTATATGGAAGCGAAAATTTTTAAGTTATACTGCAGATTTTAAATTAAAAGCTATAGCGAAAGCAAATAAAAACAATGGCGTAAAATGTGTTAATGTGAAGTGAAAAACAAATCATGCGCAGTATAAAAAAAAATTGTATAAAATACGCAATTTGTAAATAATCCATTTCTTTCATTTAAATACTAACGAAGCAAATATATATTAATTTAAATATGTTAATTAATATATATTAATTTAAATAAATCAAAATTATCGCTTTTGATCGATCTCATGGTTTTATCTCACGTTTATCGCACTTTGCGATGAACTGGATTTAGACTGATATTTTTCATTATAAATGCTTTTTTTTCCATACAATTTATTAAATTTTTAATTTTACTGTGCATTTTTTTATTTCATGTGATACCTATATTATCAGCAGTACATATTTTAGACTATTCGCCGAAAAAAAAATTGCCGCGGATTATACACTGCTGCGGATTATGCGACGCTTTTTTCCTTTTACTTGAAAAAACGGTCGTGCGGATAATACGCAACTGCGGATTATATACAGGAAAATACGGTAATTTAAAAAATTCATTAAAAATTTAAAAATTGTCCAAGATATATTTTTAATAGAAATTCACAAAAGACAATTACAACGTCAAGAATATGATAATGTTAAAGCAACTCTCTCTTGATACTTAAATCAGCATATGCATTCTCACATTTACATAACCAAAGAACTTACCGAGAATAAGAGATCTTGAAAGGCAACCACTATCAGCAAATAAAGAAGATTTAGCTGCATTACTTGTACCATTTGAGAGGCCAAAACAATCATTTTTATGTACATCTTCAGCAACTTGATGAGGATTTTGGTCATAAGTAGGTGATTGCAAAACCTAGAGATGATAATCAGACAACTTAAATTCATATTTAGCAAACAATGTGGAAAAATATAATCGATTATAAATAGATATACTGTATTTTATAGTGCATAATCTGCTGATTACTTGTTAAGAAGTTTCAAATTTTGTTGTGCATATAATAGGCTGTTGCAGATAATCTGATAAAAAAAAACATTCTCCATATCAGAAAAGTTTACAATAAGGTTTTGAAGGAAGTGCTGTTTACGCTTTATAAAATACATAACAGATGGTGCCATGACTCAGCTAACTTATTTCAGCTATAACCAGCTTTGTCCAATTAAATTCAAGAACAAATTAGGTTCCTCAGAAAGATATTACAGTTGCAATTCGCTAATGTCCTTTTGCATTTTGTCTTTACATGATATATTTTGTCTTCAGATTTTAAAATAAAAGCTGCAGTGAAAGCAAATAAAAAATGGCTAGAAACATGTTAATGTGAAGGGAAAAACGTGTATCGAACAAAAGGAAAATGTATCGAATATGCAGTTAAAAAATAATCCATTTCTTTCTTTAAAATAAATGGTTTTTTTTTTATCTATTACCAATATGAAGATCAATGTACTTCCATCAAGGCTTTTCCTTTTAATTATAGTATAACTATAAGTTTTCTTTAAAATTAACCTTACTTATACTTACTATTCTTAAAAAAAGTATACAGATACATTAATTTATCAAATTTAATAAATTAAAGACTTTAATAGTAAATGAACATAATAAACAAAAAGTATTTCGATGAAAACCTAAATCAATATAAAATGCACATAGTTATAAGATTCAAAAGTCAACAATAATATAAATTTTATAAATATTATACATTTTAGACCACAATAAAAGAAACTCATGGAAGTGATACATGCAAAACCTGCATTGTACGATTAAAATGTCAAAATAATTTAAATCTCATTTGATTCATTTCAATAAAATTTCAAACCAAAGAAAAATATATAATTTTATGCATTCATTTCTATAAAAATCAGTAATCATTAAACTACCAGTAAACCTCACTGCTGCAAATCGAAATATATATGTAGTTAAATAAAATACATCCAAATCACATAACAATCAGGCTAATTCATCATAAATGTGTTCAAGTTTTGCTTATTTATTCCAATACTTTGATACATTTTAGATAAATTATATTAATGCCTCACTTGAAATGCAGAAATAATATATTTTAACTTTCCATGAGTGATCCTAAGAATTACTTACAGCATTTAGCAAGTTATTATATTTAACTTTCTAATTAAAGTGATTTAAAAATTTCATGTAACTTTTCTTATGATTTGTCATACAGTTTTAATAAATATGAAGAAACATGATCTAGATCCTTTTCTCATAATATAGGAAAAAAAAAAATAGTTACCATAATTTATTTTATAATAAATTTTTTTACCTTCTCTCTTCGGCTTATTATTTACTTTTCTCACTAATTTGGTAAATTTAAAATGATTTTTTTTCTAAATTTTATGGCAGAATTATGCAAAGTAACTAAATTTCTCTTTGTTTTTTATGTTCAACCTGCTAGCACATTTATTATGAATGCTCCATACACCTTGTCTCTTGATTCCTCTTTGAAATATGAAATGACTTCTCTAGGACAAAACTCGACAAAAAAGAATTCATGCTCTTACAGGGTTGGCTGATGTAAAATTTTGGGCCTGCCTACTCAACAGCCAGAGATGTGTTCAATTTACTTTTCTCCCTAGGATGGAAGGAATGGCATGTTATAAAATAATCAACTAACATGATTATCTGCAAGTCTATCAGTTCAAAATTGGTGTGGCCAAATCTCCTCTCTGTGATACAATGAAAATGACTGGGGGAACATCTTTTTAACTGTCCCTCCCTTCTTCATGCTCACTTCCAAGATGACTTTGGATTTCTTCAGTGAACTACCAGGATTCTCCTCCTATGAGTTCTACTTCTGAATTACATTGGACTGCTGCAAGATGGCTAATGTCCAAAAAGACATTAATGGGTGTATTTAATAAAAAAAAACATTTATTATAAACAGATTTAATTTAAAAATAATGAAAATTTATATTACATAAAATTAACAACTATGCAGATTTCAAGAATATGTTAAATAAAATACATAAGTTTTAAGAACAAACAATTTTGAGTTATTACAAAAAATTACAGTTTTTGAAACATTAATATTTCCTTAATGAACATCATTTTTAACAATTATTATTTAACATTATTTAAAGGAAAATATAATTGAGTTATTTCTAGTTTGCTTTAATAAGAGATGTACATTTAAAATTATAGAATAACTTAAGAATAATTAAATGAAATTTGTAAATTACAATATTAACATAACATTAAAAGTTAATTTTCATTCTTACAAGATTGATAGTTGTTGAAAACATATAGCTTTCCCTTTGTCCTAATTCTGGAATACCACTTTTTTTCCAAATAACCAAACGTTTAGCAAATTCCAATTCGTCTACAACACCAGCCCATTGTAATAAAGAGTCAAGAACAAGCAACTGAAATAAAGAACATAATTCCTATTTCTACATAAAAACATCTATTTTTTATTAAAGTAATTTACATAATTAAAGAATAGAAAAGTAATTTTAAATGTTTCATATATTTTCACATGAATTAGATCAATTTAAATTTTACGTGAGTGTGTAGGAAAAAGAGAAAATGAACACATTCTAGAAAACTTAAAAAATTTGCCTTTCCCTAGTCATTTTTATATCTATAAAATGTAACATTTTGCAAAGTTAAAAGTATGTATCATTTTTCAAAAGCTTCTATTTTGGGAAACGAGTTTAGAATACAATTATAAATAAAATGACAAATTAGGATCTTATTTTATATCCTTATATTTAAAACAAAGATTTGATAAAATTTTGCCTTTTAAATTAATTTATTAATGCTTTCAAGTATAAAATAATTATAACTTTAATAAGGACTAAGTGTAAATAAAATAGTTCATATTCAATAAAATAATAGCATATTTTAAAAGTAAAGAAAATGAAAAAATTAATCTTTTAATAGAATAAATAATCTTTTTGTATTTAAATTCAAACATGTTCCATTCCTTTTTCAAATTTGAGTGTTACATAAACTACAAAAAGTAAATATTTCACGTATGACAAATAGAGTAATTTTTTTTATTAGACAACAGCTAGATCTTTATATTCATAATATTTAAGATAGTAAAATATTAATAAACTTTATCTAAAGTTAAAGTTTAGATAAAATTTATGAATATTTTTTAACTCAAAAATTATTTCATGTATTGACTTTTCCTATTATATTCCTAATTATCATTTTTGCAATTGAGATGAAATAAAAAATTATTTTTTTAATTTAATAAATATTGAATATTAACAATAAAATATAATTTTGAATACTGCCAATAAAACTACAGATAAATTTCTTGTATATTTATGAAATATAATTAAAGCAGAAAATTCACATCATGAGAAAAAGTCACACCATTTGATCAGAATTTGAAGTCCAATCACCTCTGCTCCAATGAACTCTATGTTCATCTCGAATAATATCACTATAAGCAAGGCTTTCTTCATCATAATGAAATCGGCATTCATCTAAAGATAAGAACTCAGTAGCAACTCCAAGAGCATCTCCAATTACAGCCCCATACAACAAACCTATTTTAAGATAAAAGAATTTATTATTTCTTTATTCTACAATAATAAAATATTTAAAGCAAAAATAAAAATCTAAAATAAAAAATACATAAATAGAAGTAATCTAGTAAATATAATTTATATATTTTTTTGTTTAAACACTCACTGCATTTATATATTTCAATTTTACACTAAAGTATTAAATTTATAACAGTAAGAAAAACACTTAGCAAAGAATGAAAAATTTGAAAGGCCTAAAAAAGGAATGAATGAAAGGATCTTAATAAAGAAAAACTAATTTTTGTTAGTACAGTTTACTTTAGAAATCTGATCAGGCACACATAAAGTTGAGATATTTTTAAACTAGTTTTTATCAAATGTTACACATTGAAATATAAATAAATATATAGCAACATGAACTATAAAAAAAAAATAAATTATACAAAAATATTATCAGAATACTGCAATTGGTCAAAAACTATAATTAACATTTAATGAGGTGGTGTGAAATAATTGATAAATAATTAATTATGCTGTTAAAGCAAAACATATTATATTTAAAACAAAGTTATGTAATACTTTTACATACTTTAATTTAAGAGTGTTTGTTGCTCAGTTTTGCTTGGTTCATGGTTTGTTTGTTGTTGATGATCATTTTTGCACATGAGGGATAATCAAACAAGACATACAGTTAAAATGGATTATGAACCATTAATAATATCCCTGCCCAAGGTGGGATTTGAAACCACAAACCTACCTTGGGCAAAGGAAAAAGCATTGACCATCTGGCTATCAGTTTGGCAATTAGTTTTTGAAAAAATAATTGTTTTCGGAGGAATTATCACTGATAATATAACTTTATTCTAGCCACAGGTTAATAAAATTTGAGATTAACAACTTTTCAATATTCTTTTGTAATTATGCAAAGAAAAAGTAATGATTTTATTTGACATATTAATTACACAACGTACAAATTCCTACCAATAATTCTGTCTTTTAATTCATCTGGATGCAGCTGGGTGGCATCATATGGTGGAAGTAATGGCGTTCTGATCCTACTTGCTGTATTCATAGTTGCAGTTTGTATCTGCACGTATTGAGCTCTTGCAGAATCAGGGTTTGGAATTGCTGTTTGTATAACATTACCTCTAACTCTTGGAAAAATGTTTATTTCATTCTCCCTCCTTGAAAGTATTTTTCCTGATGCCAATTGTTTTAAAAATCTGATAGTTTGGTCAGATCCACTGTCACAAATTTGCTGAGGTGGCTGAGATTCGCAGCAATTAGAACTCGCAAGAAGAACTTCTAAAGTCTCACTGCAGCCCAAGGATTTAGGAAGACTAGTTAATTTATTATTGCTAACATTTAGTTTCTTAAGGCATTCCATTTCTCCCATTTTTTCAGGTAGTGACATCAGTTTGTTATAAGAAAGATCAATCTTCTGCAACTTGACTAAGCGTGTAAGGTTGTCTGGAACTTCTTCTAACTGGTTATGAGATAGAAGAAGCTCTTTCAAATGGAAAAAATAAGCCTATACTATCTGGAAGTGTAGTGATTTTATTAAAACTAAGATCTAAAAATGAAATATGAGGTATTCTTAATGGCAGCTCAGCAGGCAAAGTAGACAAGCAATTGAAAGATAAGTTTATTCTCTCATGAAGAGATATAGAATCTGTTATGACTGATGGAATTTCTGTTAAACACTTATGAGAATATTCTCCTTTGGCATGCTGAAAATAAAAGAAATTTGAATGAACAGGAGCAAAACAAAGAATTACAAATCATAATTGATTCACAAATGTATCTGGAAGGTTCATTTTAAAATGTGAGAACAATAAAGGAAAACAACAAGACATTCAAGTATAATACCAATGAACACAATCTCTGGAATATCAGTATAATAAAACAAAATTTAATATTTATGAAATATTTTTAGTATTTATATGAGTCTAATAAAAAATTGATTTGTTTATAATTAGAATATTTTTAATTCTAAATTCATTGAAAATTTAACAATCTTAATAAATTAAATTTAAAATAATGAGCTGTTATTAACTTTAAGAAATTACTAACTACAGAAATAAAAATTCCAAAAAAAATATTTAATGTTAAGAAAATAACAACAATCATGGCATTGTAGAATAATCTAAAAATCATCAAATAAGTTACATAATAATAACTTAAAAAATTTATATAATATTCTATACAACAAATGTTATTTATAACATAATTATACAGCAATGATTGCATCATATTAAGTTAATAAAATATTTAAAGTATATTGGGGAAAAAAATGAATTTTTTTACATAAACTTTTTAAAAAAATGTTAATCAGGAATTTCTAAAGGGACATCAAGAAATATATATTAATAATATTAAACTCTTAAATAATAACTTAAAAGTTAAACAAAATATTAAAAACCATAAACTTCTACTATAATAAATATAAAATGTTTAGAAAATATAAAAATAAAGATTTAACAAGATTTCATGTACAATCAAAATTTATATTATTCCAACTGCGAATGACACTTTCTTCTTTAATAATATATTTCTAATTTTATCTATAAAGAGTAAAAAATAAAAAACATTAAAATTTAAATTATCTGAGTCTTTAAATCAGGAACCATTCTAGTCAGAGAAATAAAATGATTCCTGACCACTGATCAGTACAGCTGACCCTTCTGCTTGCTTTTTGATTTAACAAATACATTTTGTCACTGCTTTTAAGAAAAGAAAATGAAATTACAGCATAAATAAAGTATTTTATTCTCCCAATTTATTTTGAAGGATAATCCATTAACCATATTTTCCTGTATATAATCTGCACATTATGTGTTAAAATACTTCTGAATTTGGTTGTGCATATATACCACCTTGGATAATCTGATTAACATTCTTTTATCAGAAAAGCTTACAAGAAAGTTTTGAAAAAAATAGAGTTTATATTTCATGATATAGATAACAGGCAGCACCATGACACTGCTGACTTAAGCTATAATAAGTTTTAACCAATTACACTCAAAAAGGAATTCGATATCTCAGAAAGAAATTACAGTTGCAATTTGCTAATGTCATTTCGTCTTCAGACTTTGAATTGAAAGCTAGTGTGAAAACATATAAAAAAATAGCAACAATTGTGTTTTAATGTGAAGTGAAAAACAAAAGCATGCATGATACAAAAGAAAAATGTACCCAATACACAGTGTATTATTACCAACAATACAAATAAATTAGGAAGCTATATTATGATAAGAGCAAAAACAAAATTAATGCAAATATCATTGGAATTTCAAAGTAATTGGAATTATATGGAAAAAAAAAGTTTATTTACTTTACAAAAAGTTTGATAGTCAATAGGTATGCTTAAATCTAGTTCCTCTCTTTCATCAGCCCTAACAGGAGCCAGCTGATGCATTTCAACATTTCCCATGATTATAAGTCTGCAATAAAATATTTATTAAAAATTAATATTCACGCAACGAAAAACATTATTCAATTACCATAAAATTATATTTAGAACTATTTATAGGAATTAAATAATGAAGGAATTAAATAATATTTATGAATATTATCAAGTTTTGTCAACATGAAACGGTATAAACATTATAATTATAATACCATCATAAAATATTTCGGATTGAATAAAACAGTTTCAGTGCATGTATTACAAGGTAAAAGCTATTTTATTACGAAGCGTCTCAGGATATGAGATGGAAAATATGCATCTATTACCTATTTCTTTCCATTTAACTTTGATTAAAATTTATATATTATAAATTACGTAAAATATAAGAATTCCAATCAGTAAATTCTAATAATTCCTTATTTTGTGAATTTTTCTTTTAATTTTAAACAGAAAAGATTGTATTTAGATTTATGAATATAACAAAATTTTGCTCACAGGAAAAAATGAAAATACGAAGTATTATCCAGAATAAAAACCAAAAAAAAAAAAAAAAATATCAAGATATACAGTAAATTTATTTAAAATGATATATCTATCAGGCTTTTAATCACAAACAGATATATGTTCGTCTCCTTCTTCTCATTATTAATCAGCAATATTACTAAAAATAAAAATATTCGTTTATTTTACAAGACCGTCTGTTTTGTTTTGGAGTCGTGGCGCGAAAAAATACAGTTTAGCTGTTTCACTACTGCCCATGTGATAAAATGATTAGCAAAGTTTTTACTGACAGATGAAAATTTCTGCTTCCACCTGATGATACGAGATGACGTTTTGTTATAATTTTACAAGCAAATCAACATGATTTTAAAGTTTGAGTACATTCGAGATTACTTAAACATACAGTTAGGTTGACAATTTACTGTGTAAAAATAAGCTTGAATGTTTGAAAATCAAAATTAACGTTTAAGATATTTAAAAATGATTTTATTGATAGTTTATACATTAATGCAATTTGAAACTCGAAACATTGGAAACTGAAACTCCAAGAATTATTAAATAATGAATTTTGACTTTTTTTTATTTATAATGCCCAGCTGCTATAGGATTTCAACCGATCAGCATTACAAGGGCACCTTATATAGTAAGACACCCACTGTATGTGCCATCGTTGCCTTAGAGTGGGTGGGTTTTCAGAATTAAGAAGCAGGAACAAAGCTGGCGACCCCCAGACTTGATTAACCATCCCCAGAAGTATCATTTCAAACGGAGGGCATTGAGAACACAACATATTTAAAGTACCCCAGTCACTATTAGCGAATGCGACAGATCGGTGGGGTAGAGAATCGAACTCACTACCTACCGATAATGAGAACGAAGGCCTTAACAAAATAGTCAATTGCAGCCTTTAAAAGAATGAATTTACGAATGTTAAAATCACATGAGCGAAATGATGTTGGAATATGCAAATAATTAGCATATCAGCAAATGCAAATAAGTGATGTAGGAGAGACAAATGACACCTGGAAAACTCCATAAAAGAAAACTTGAGCAATAAATTTCTGATTTCGAAATCACTCTGAAACTCGATTTTTTCTTAAAATATCGTGTTATGCCTTGAATAAGAAGAAATTCTAACAAGTCAGTATTATAGAATTTTTAGAGGCA
Source organism: Latrodectus geometricus (assembly GCA_026290005.1). Taxonomy (NCBI): domain Eukaryota; kingdom Metazoa; phylum Arthropoda; class Arachnida; order Araneae; family Theridiidae; genus Latrodectus; species Latrodectus geometricus. The sequence continues at coordinate 94,807 of JAPDSC010156551.1, read as the reverse complement.
GATTTGTTGCCTATCGAGAGTGGGAATTATAATATTGCCACTTGCTCTGGTCAAAATCCAGCCTGTGTCGTGTGAATATGGGTTCGATGAATTTTTGAGGATATATTGACGACATTCAGGACAGATATATCTTAAAGATGACAGTGTAAAACCATATAACCACATTACGAGTCATAAGTCTGGAAAATGGCTTACTTGCAACAAGTCTAGTATCCACTTATACACATAATCACAGTGTGACGTCACACTGCGATTATGTGTATAAGTGGTATGTGTGTATAAGTGGTAATCGTACGATATTTGAAATCTTAGACAGTCAAATGTCATTGTAGTCAGATATCATTTACTGCTTAAAGTGCCAAAAAGAATTCTTATAGACCACATTCTTGTGTCGCAAAAGAGGAAATCCAGAAAACTTCCAAGCACCCATTCTGAAAGAAGCATAGATACGCGAGCGCAAAACCATCCAGTTAAACAGTGGCTGAAATAGAACTTAGAACTTGTTCTCCGAAAAGCGCTGTTGTCTCACAGGATCATTGTGAGCCCCAGTGTGACGATATTTGTAGTTGCACGGACGATCACTACGGTTAACAATATTTCTGCATTTTTGACAATGCAATATAGAAACAAATGATAAAATTACGTCCAAAACAAAGTTGGATATACAAGTATCATAATGTCATTTTTTCAGATGAATCCAAGCCTTAAGTGAAGCCTTTTGATGGATACAATTATCCATTTCTGTTATCCAAACCAAGCTTGATTCCATGCCTAATTCTATAGACTATAGTCATTATGTATACATAATGATTTAATATCTTACACTATGTTTCTATATATTTAATTATCACTTGCAAAAATATTTATTGCCCTAATATTATCATCAGTATATAGTCTGAGTTTTGTCAGATCAAAAATTTAATATAGAATTACCCTTGTTTACAAATTTCTTCTATTCCATTTCAAATTTAGATTTGATTTCAGTTTGGAAAAATAAATATTTATAGTCACATAACGCCTTCAATATTTTAATGAAAAGTTCGAATAACGTTAAAAAAAATTAATTGTTATCATTATATAGAAAGTGAATAAGTAAGATAATTTTAACATAAAATTGTATAATAATTAATCTTTATGATAGGATAAAAATCTAAGGATATTAATCAATTTATTTTCTAATTTAAGTTTCGCTGACTCTTTACACGTAAGACGAAAATAATGATTAGATACATTGTGAAAGCGTTTTTATCCAATTTAAAAAATACTCATATTCCCTTAATTGTTTGTGAAAAAAATTCATAGAGGGAAAAACGGATTACAAAGAAAGAAATAAAGAATGAAATAAGTAAAAATTAATTAAGCTAATAATATAAATCCTACATTACTTAAATATTTCATCAACATAAAAATGTATGTAAACAATGAATTCTCAAAATTATGACTTCTACCCTTTTTCTCAAAGCAATCGTAAATTCTAAGCACAAATGCTTAAAAATAGAGGCAAATCATCCCAATTTTGGATAACTTTGAATCAGAAACGGTTTTCGGCTTATAAATCAGAAAATAATTTATAATGAAAATGTTTTAAGAATTCATTACAAAATACATGCTATGAAATAGGAAATTCAGTCCGTAGCGTTTAATATTGAATCTATAAAACACGTACAATATTGCATCTATAAACAGAATGATACAGGTAAAATATTTGAAAAAAATTGTATCAATATTTTTTAAAATTTTTTTTTAATATTTTAACTAACATATCTTGTAAATAATAACAAATTAAACAAAATTAATTTAAATAAAAATGATCTCTTCATGAATTTTAAGTTTTATACCATATTTAAAAAGAAAAGCGCAAATTGAGACTAATTTTATCTTGGACTACTAGATTCAGAATCACTCTTTAAATAATTTGATTTTTAGAAATTCACAATGTTGAAAAAAATTAATTTTAACGCTTTCAAATATTTTTTTAAGCTTCATACTTTATACAAGATTTGCAGCACTATATTAATAAATAATGTAACACTATATTAATAATATAATAAATTTCATTATGTTATTTTTATAGTGTATATGATATTAATTAGGTATATGATATGATTGATATAGATGTATGATATGATATTAATAATATTTATGTAGTAAATGATTCCAGCTATTTAAGATTAGCCAGTTCCATTTTTATGCATTTTTCATTTTATTTTAAATAATTTATGTACTAAGATATTTGTGTTAATATTATGTGATAATTTATGGATTTAATAATTTAGGGAGCTTCTAAAAGGGTGAAATCATGAGATATAGCTCATCTAACTTAAAAATCCATGCAACAAAATTCTCAATGTTCCTTATGAGTTCTAACATTTTTCTAAAATTTTCTGGTTGTCTAAGGCAAGCTACATGCCTATGAAAAATTGCAATTCTAGCATATTAACGAAAGCATCTGTCCGATTCAAAATTTAAAAAATATGTCCAATTGATATTATTTCAGCTATATATATATATATATATATATATATATATATATATATATATATATATTATCATTATTATTATTATTTATTTATTTATTTTTTTAATTATATACAATAAAAAAATTTCACATTTTTATACATAAAAGTGTCAAAATATTAATCTTAATTTGATTACTGAATAACATAATTAGAATACTATTTGCAAGAGTCCACCTTAGCCGGGTTGGTACAGACGTTCGTTCTCGTTATCGGAAGGTAGTGAGAATTCGAGTCTGTTGAGCCAATTGATGATTCGTCTTGTTCGCTTATGGAGGTTGGGGCACGTTACATACCTCTGAAGGTAGCAGGTCAAATCTTGGAGCCGTATCACGGCTTCTAAATTATGATGGCCCATTTTCGGGGCAATGATGGCATATCCACTGGGTTCCATCACTTCCCATCCTTGTAG
>JAPDSC010156551.1:66444-86879 GCA_026290005.1 Latrodectus geometricus | reverse complement strand
GTTAACATATTAATTAATATGTTAACAAGATTTGTTTGAGTTCCTCTTATTAGTAATACTATTTTCATTAAATTTTTAGTTAGAATTATTTGGTAAATTTTTCGGCGAAACAATGACAAACAGAAGAGAGTTTCATGGCTTTATTTTCAGATTTAGAGATTAAAATTTCTCTGTTGGAGAGCTAATTATACTTAGAGGTTCAAAACTTTAGCTTAGACTTGTTACGTTAACTAAAATACTTTTCGACAATCAATTTCGCTAAATATAATAGCCTCATTAAAATATAGTTTTTCGTTACTTTAATTAAATATTATTTAACAAACAATTTCGCTATATTTTAACATCATTCTTTAAATTTTCTTTTGGAATATATTTTTTTAATTGAGATTTTTTTATTTGTTTCTCTTTTTGTCCAAAAAGTTTTTTTTATTAATTTTTTTTTATAGCATACGAAGCTTAATTCAGCCTCGTTTTAAGAGGATTTGAAACCATAACAAACATCTTGAAAAAATCTCATGGAACAACTTCTAGCATAGTGAAGTTGAACATGGAACAACTTCTAATGACAGAAAACGGGAATCTATATATGAATTGAAGGCCAGAGCTCCAAATATTAAGTGGGCTGTTTGGCTTTTTCACTAAAAATTTGAAATTCGATTTATGGAAAAAAATTGATTTAGATTGGAATTTTCCGATTTTAAATTTTTTTGAAAGAATTGGTGACTTTAAAGATTAATGAATTCAAGAGTTCCACTATTGTGTGGAAGTGTTTTTTATAACTTCTATCAATTTTTTTTTCTCGGAAATAAATATTTTCTTTTTCTTTATAATTCTTTATATTAATGTAATTTATGACAAATGGAACAACTCTAAATATAGATTAGTAAAATAGTATATAGTAATAAAATTATCAAATATATTTACTTTATAAATTATAATGTCTACCATATATAATCTGTTATATTAATTTAGTATACAGTGGAAATCTGTTATTTGTGTATATGTTACCGTGAAAGACCGAAATCAGAGAATGTCGACATTCACTGGTGAATGTCAACACATACCAAAAACGTTGGTGAAAGACCGTACAATTGATTACATTTCTTGCACTTTCGGACCATCGCCGGTATATGTCGACAATCATAGACAAGCTTTGGTGGAATTTGAAAAGATGATTAAAGAGCTCGAAAAGGAGATAACAGAAGGCAACGTCAACAAAGAGGTGCGGCCTAGAGCATTTAATTTGTTTTTAATTTGTTTGTTGTCAGGTTTGTCCCGCGGGTTAAAAATCCTCTACACTTCCTCTACTCACCGTGATTGGTCACTCCTCCTTTCTAAGAGAGGCGATAAGTTACGTCACACATGTGACGTTTTTCACGCCTGAAATATTGAGATAAGAAAACGCAAATCTGCATTTCTCCTCTCCGGATACGGAGAGATGAAACGCATATTCAAGATTCACCATTAGTGCATTGTGGATGTCGACATTTGCCAATGTAAGTGAGAAATGAGGATATCTAGCAAATATTTCGGACATACACCAAGCGACTACGTGAATGTTGACATTCACCAGCGAATGTCGACATTCTCCAGATTTCGGACTTTCACGGTAACATATAGAATATCATACAATGCTATACTGAGGATAATCATACTGGCATAAATTAATTATTGAAACCAGATTTAGCCGTAGAACCATTTCGTATAAATAGTAAAAATATTTCGCGCCTGTGTTAATTATAATCTAAGCATTCTGGAAAGAAGCGAATTTCATGTTTTCATTTACATTTATAACAACATTTATCTAAAAATACTTTATTAAAAACAGTCAGTAAGATTGCAGCTCAGGTAAAAAAAAATTCTTTTCATATTAATTTTTAATTTCTAATTAATTCAGAAACGTCTAAATTATGAATGAATTCATCGTTAATTTCCAACAAAACGAAATTTGACATGCTTGATGGAGCTATTGTTGTTCGCAAACAATTCTATGAATTGTTTTTAGCATGATTTTTAGCAAAAATTACTTTCTGTAAAGAATACTTGTCTGAAGAGTTTTATCACTAAAAGTAAAATTTTCAGAACAAATCTTAAGTTTGGAGGAAAATTCAGTTTTGTTATCATAAAAATGAATTATTGAAGAGAAGCTATAATGAATTTATAATTGGAGATAGAAATAACGTTAGAATTTTATAAAAAGAAATCATTTTAAGCTAAAATTAAACTGTGAATCATTTATACATGAAAAAGTTGAAAGTAAAATATATTTCAAAATTTTATCTGAATAATTTTGATTTCTTTTTCTTTTATATTCTTATTGCTTTAGATTTAGTACTTTTATGATGAAAATGCATTTCCTTATTTTATTTTCTGATCAACATTCTAGAGCAGGGATGGCCAAACTTTTGGGGTGCGGGGTCTACTTCACATTTAAAAAATCGAAAGCGGTCTACCAATGGCAGAGATAAATTAACGTACATATTTATTTTCGGTAACAAGGAAAAATGGTAAATTATGTAATTTTTCTAAAAAAATTTACTGAAGAAAATAATCAAAGTATTCACAAATCAAAAACTGACCATCCTATTCACTTCGTTTAGTTGAAATTTGACACTGTATATCTGCGACAAGTTTATCATATTGTGGCTGTTGCGAGCTTATTGCAATACATAAACACGAAATGAAATGTTAATCTGTTAAATGCGACCAATGTTTGTTTTTTGTTCATGGTTGAAAAAGCAGATTCGCAAAGATACCTCAATCCAAAGTATGATTTCAAATACAAAATCAATTTGTAAATATTTGGAAACGTATCCTCAGAAATTAATCTCCAAAAGTCGGTATCGCTAAATATGCTCTGGATTTAAGAAATATATCGCATCTTAATTTAATAATTTCTTCCTCGACCGTGACTGATGTGATATCTATTAAATGTCCTATTTTTTCAGATACTCCCATCAATGTTGTCATTTTCATTAAATTGAAATATCATTAAATTGAATATTTCTACCAACTTAATTAAGTCAGCGAATCTTCTTTCAAATTCTTCAAACAATACAAGTAAGTGTTAAGCGAAATCTTCGAAGTCTCGGTTTGGTTATGGATGCACTCTTCCTCCATGTTTTTGAAGTTTCTCAATTCATGTTTTCTTAATTGAGATGCATACCTTTCTATAGTTTTTTTTTTTTATTTTTTTTTATACTGTTTTAACCGCGCTCATTATGTCTGTTTTACGTTTTATATAAATCTTAAACCTTTAATCACAAATCTTTAAATCGTAAACCTTTGCAGTTTCTTTTGGGTTTTAAAGCGTAGATTGTAGTAAATTTTTATTTTAAATAATTCAATGATTCTGTGTCATAAGTCATAAATTAAATTGTTAACATCCGAGGTCATTATTGGGATGGTCGCGTGGGCTACCTAAAATGTCTTCGCGGTATACCAGTCGACCGCGGTCGACGTCTTGGCCACCCCTGTTCTAGAGCATGTACTTATTTATTGAACATTATATTGTGAAATATTTTGTCTTAAGCAGATATTATTTAATATGAATTTATATAATTTTTAAAGTTTGGATTATATTTCACATTTTTACTGTGTTACTTCATCAATATGTGTGATTACTTTCTCTTTCGGAATTATAGAGGAAGAAATGATGGCAACTTATTTAAAAAGGGAACCCCTATGGGTATGCCATCGTAGGGTCGAGAATAATCGCAGTTCAGAAGCAGAAGACCACCACCAATGGCCGCAGATATTTTACTTGGAGGATATTGCAATAACGATTTATTTCATGTGCCCCAACCGTCATTTTTGAATATGACAGATCTTTGATTGGATTGGATATTGTTATCTTTTTGAAAAGAGGGTGATCTCTTACCAATTTTTAAGCACTTCAGCCAATTTTGAAAAACTGATTTTATGTAAATATAATTAAAGTTAAAACTATTAGTTAAGATATAAATTCCGGGATTTCAATAATTTGACTACTTAAAAAAAGTACTTTAGGAAATAAACATAATAAGAGAGTTACATAAAAATAGCTATGTAATTATCTTTTCTTTTAAATTTATGATTCCAAAAATTACATCATAAACAACAAACTGTATCTGATGTGATTAATAATTAGAAATGCCAAAATTTTACGCATTGGCATAATACTTATCTCGAGTAAGAGTTAATAAACAAATAAAAGTTATTACAAGAATATAAAATATTTAAACAATGTATGCTCCAAGTTTGTGATGTTTTATGTCCAGTCAAGAAAAGTAATTTTGAGACTGTAAGCTTATTTCGAAAAATGGTGACTTCTAGAATGGAAGCCATCGATAAAAATTTGGCATCACAATTAGTGTCAAAGATTGGCCAGTTTAAATTTTGTTCCATAGCTATGGATGAAAGCACTGATATAAATGATACTGCTCAATTAGTATTATTTATAAGAGGTGCTGATGAGAACTTTGAAATTATTGAGGAACTGGCGTGTATTCGTTCTTTAAAGCGAACTACAACGGGATATGATATTTTTCGTGAATTTCAAGAAGGGCTTTTAGCTTTGAAAGTGCTTATAACAAATATATGTAATATTACGACCGATGGAGAACCAAATATGACAGGAAAAAAATCTAGATTTCTTGGACTTTTTAATCGATCGAAAAAGTTTACCCATCCCTGTTCTAGAGAGAGACAGTTCTACTTTCATCTTTGATTTTATCAATTTTTAAAATGTTCCTTTATCAGATCATTAAAACTACAGCTTATTTTACCTACTAATGATTTTGAAGGTAATTTTTATACAAGCGGAATATTTTTTTCCTTAAATTTTGAGTGCATCTTAAATTTCGGTATGGAAAGATATTTCTTATTTTTTTTTAAATTTCAATAATTGAATATTTTAAAGCAAGAATGTAGAATAATATCTGTATACTGTGCATTATTTTTTTATATTCTTATGAAATGATTTTCTTTTAAATAGATGAAGATCTCCTTATAGATTGCTGTAATTAACTAAAAATACTTTCAAGAAAAATATTTTATATTATACACAAATACGTTCACATGTATACATAAGCAGTGCTGTTGTGCTAATTTTTTTTTACCGGAACGCGTATATATAATTATATAGACAGGGCCGATCCTGGGTAGGCGGCCGCTCTTTGCGGTCTCATGTCCCAAATTTAACGACGAGGGGGGGGGGGTAATTTTCCCAAATAAATACTGGAAAGAATATTTTATTAACTAATTTCCTTTTAATAATTGTTACATAAAAATCAAACTTAATTTCAATTATAATTTTACACTAAACTATAAATTCCTCACTTTAGCATATTTAGCTAGAAAAAATTCCAGTTTGTGTTCCAGTGTTCCAGTGTTATTTAGAAAAAATTCCAGTTTGTGCGTGTATTTGACTCCATTTTAGCCATGGACATAATTTAAAAAAAATTAGTATAAATTTAATGATGTGTTAATCATATTACAATACTAATAAATTGGATTGAAAAAGAAGTGCCTTTGTTTTTATAGCACAGTGAATAACATTCAATAGAAATCGGTTGAGTTTTGAAATAATAATCCCAAATTTCTTAAGTTTTATATCGCGCCTATTCAGATAATTTTATATTTCAAATGCGAGACACCAAACTTTAAATATTTAATAAAAACGTCAATGCTTTAGCCACATAGTTCTCAAGCAATCACAGAAACGAAAAAATACCCGCTCAGATGTATTGCGCATGCGTGAGATCTTCCTGCCGTCGCTTCTGTATGTGGTACTTTTGAACATGTCTCTCTCGGGCAGCAACGTGGCCGGGAAGTGATAGGTGCGTGTTGGAGGCATGCTGCCTCAATGTGCGGCCTGCCTAACACTTTTTAATCGACACTTTGACTTAGGTAACGTGCATAGAATATTTTGCTAACAGTAGTACTTATTAATCTTATTATGACATTGTATTGGTTCGGGTTCGGTTCAAACCCTTGTTTATAATACATATAAAAATTCGTCAAAAATTAAAAACTTTTTAATTTTTTTTCAATAAGTCAGCCAATTCTCATTATCAGAAATCATTTTTAATGCCGGAACGCGTTCCTGTCCAAAAAGGAAGTACCGGAACGACGTTCCGGGGCATTCCGGCTCGACAACACCACTGTACATAAATACAAATATATACTATATATGATATTTAGAAATTACGTCACGCCAGAAATGAACAATTTTTAATTGTCAATAGAGATTATTTTCTAAGATCTTTAAGTATTAAATTGATTTTAAATAAACAATTTTAAGTAAGTACATTAGATTTCAAATATATACAAAGCATATTTGTATACAATGTTTATATTAACAGAAAATCGGTACAAAGCAAATTTAAAGTATACATAGTAAGTAGAAAAAAGTAGAAAATTAAAAAAATTTACTTTATTTCCCAAATAAGTTAAAGACGAAATGAGAAGATTTAGTGTTAAACTTGTATAATAAAATACTTGAAAACTATTGGTGCATTCAGTTTTGTAAATGATAAGAAAATATAAGAACTTAGGTATTTTCCTAGAATTTAGAAAAAAATACTTTTCGATTCCTTCAATTATATCTCTTTTCAAGGAAAATATCTCGGTACATGGAGTGTTGATTTTATGGAAGAACTATCCTCTTTTGTTGGAGGGATATCTGGAGCTCGATTGCTGCAGAGAAATTTATTTCAATGGGAATTTTTTGTCAAAATCACTAGACTAAGAAGAAATGAAAAAAATGGAAGCTTTGCTCCTTCTTCATTTTGAAAATAATGATTCTAGAAAGAAATTTCTTTAACTCACAACAACTAAATTTTTTACTGAACTTTATGATGTTAAAAGTGTATCTATGAAATTTTTCTCATACTGTCAATACATTTAAGTGATTCTCGAAGATAAATATTTTTGTTTAAAAATTTATAATTTTTTGCTTGGTATCTTTTTGATAATTTGACCATTTCTGATATTTTTACATCTCATACATTCTTATAATGTGCTTTTCTTTCTGCATTCTGTACAATGAAGGTACCAAATTGTATTTATTTATTTAGAAGTAAAGGAAAAATCACTAGAATTTTTTTCTTGTAACCATTTTAATAAAATTACGTTGCCTACATATATTCATTTTATTGAAAAGAAAAATTTCTCCACAGTTCTCCACATCACTGACTTCTAAGGCACTTATTTCAAGAAATAAAAAAGAGATTTTCTATATAAAATCCGGAATTTGTGGGATTTGGCAGAAGTTTACCCTATTATTTACTGTACTTATATTTTTTACTATTTAGCCTTTATAAATCCAGCGTTTGTTACTAGATGCATTTTGCTTAGAACCAGAAGTAGTGTTTTGATAATTTGGGGATCATTCCTTCATAAATTTATACTATTTCATTGCACTTAAAAATTTTTACAGAGAATCATTCAGATATTGTGCATTGTGTTCATAAATTTATTTTGTTACTTTTCAAAAGAATTTTGTAATCATGCAGAAACACTTCCTCACTCTTGAATTTTTTTTCCTCTCTCTTTATGAAGGAGCAATTTAACCTGCCGTGGCCACGTTCGGCCCTTCTTTCAATAGAAGCAAGCATTTTCTTCATTATTTTTAATTTCAGATGAAACAATTTCATTATTTTATTTTACGAATATTTCCATTATTTCCGAAATGTTTGCATCATTAGCATTACGTATAAAGTAAAATTGAAAATGAATTATTAATCTGTAGGAAATAATCTAAAGATATTTTTTTTTTTCATTTATCTTAGTATTTGAGTTAAAGTTGCTTGAAAACAAACAATAATGTACAAAAAAATCAGCCATTTTTTGTGATAAAAGTTTGGATAGATAAAAATAATTAAATATTCTAAAATATAACACACATACTGCATAAGGCTTATTAAGTTCAATGTGTGTCACTAATTCAAACGTATTATAAATATTAGTTTATTATTAGTTTAAGATATTTCTGGGTTTTTAAAACAGCTTAGTGGAAAAAGCTTTTATGGGCTCAAAATATATACTTTGTAAGTATGCATATTTTTAGCCTTGCCATGAAAATGCAGATAATTTATTTCAATAAAAATATTTAAAATTATTATGAAAACAAAACTTTCAAACATCTTTTTAGAATAAGAATTATGATATATCAAATATTTAATTCAACAATTATCCATAATTCGCTGAATTATGAATTACACAATTCAGAATACTTAAAAATGATGAAATAAACAAAACACACAAACGGATCATGAATTCTTAATTTTTATATCCTGTTTAGTTTTAATTATTTTTTTCTCCCATGCATTTCCAATTATTTTAAATATAATCCAAATAAATGGAAGCGTATGATAAATTAAATAGATATAATGATAAAATAGAACTAATATGCTTTTGCGTATTTCTAATTACTGAACTTGGTATACCTGCAGTTGATCTTCGAGAGGGTGAAGAACTAGTAAGAATTCAGTTTTATAGCCGATTCACCTCGAAATAATCGATATAGAGAAATCATGAAACTTCATACTGTCGATGACTTGCTTATCAGTAGTCTATAACTTTACAAGGAATTCTTCTTGCAAACATCCCCTTAAAATTAACTAGCTATTTCAGGCTCACTATGCATTTTGCCCGACTCTTAATAATATGATATACCATTTTATTCATTACAACGTTTTTTGAATAGCAGTTCTTCCCTAATTTTAAAGCTAAGTTATATAATATATAATTATATAAAGCAAAGGCAGCGCCACTGTTTTGCATGATGTCAATTTATGCAGCAGTCTAACGAATCCAACATATTCAAATTTCAAGAATTGAATTTACTTTTTATTATTAAGTACTTTATTCCAAATTTTCAATCTGTTGCTAACTTTTTGACAAAAAAAAAAAAAAAAGTTATTTCATTTAGGGAAAATCATAGGAAGTAAAATATAAGAAGAATAGAGAGAAAATAATATTCAAAATAAATTAATTTCAATGTGAATTACAATATTAATATAAAATCAATGTGAATAAAATATAAAAAATAATTATTACCTTTAGTAGTTTTAGGCTTCATGATTGAGCTTCTACGATTTAGACGGATGTTGGTACAATTTTTCGGTACTTGTTGACATTTTTGGCTAGTTTTATTTTCTTTGATGGATTTACTGTTGAAGATATGTTTTGTAGATTTGGCTGTAATTATTATAATATATATAGGAAAATAATTCATCAAAATAAGTTTAAAATAAAAAGTATGTATACATTGGATCACGTTGGAACCAACAAAATTTTAGAATTTCCTAAAATTATCAGGAAATTAATTTTAAATGCTTTTGAATTGATTTACATAATTAGGCTAAGATTTATTGTATGGTCACCATTGGCGTGATTTTTCCGCATTAGGAAATAAATAACATTTCCTGGCAACCCAAACAACTCCGATCAATCGCACTTGAGAGATTCCGTCTAATCAGGCATTATTTTTCAATATTCTGTTTATTTTTAGACCTCGCTTATACAAAATGGAGAGATTTTTGGCGACTTTTTGAAAAAGTTGCCAAGGGTAACCGTACAATAAATTTTTACCGCATAATTATGTACCCCATGTTCAAAATTCAGTTTATGGGGATATATTTAATAAATACGATTAAATTTATATCTATAAGTTACTTTAAAAACTATTTCGAACTGATAACAAACCAAGAAAAACATGGGATTAATTATAATCTATAATTGCACGAGTTGATAAACAGAGAATGTTGTGATGCGAATAAACAATGAAAGTAGGTATGAGCCTGAGCAAAAATATTTCTTGAGATTGAGCTTTGATAATTTTTCTGATTTTATGCCTTTGGTGAGATAAAATAACGGTTCCATGTCTTCTCTATGTGAAATAAGTTGCGCATGTTGAAACGGACACATTTGCCTTGACAAACTTGGTTTGGGATTTCAGTTTAAAGTTATATAAATTAATGTGAATTTCATAGAATTCGACAACAGATATGGTTTTCATTACGAAACAGAAACAATAATTGTATTTCTGTTTATTCTTAGTTATTTTTGTAAATTCACTCATGCCAAATTTAATTTAATTTTCCGACTAATACTTTGTAATTGCTTCTCATTTTTGCCAGTCCAATTTTAAAATTTAAGATATTGAAAATTTAAATAACAACAACTTTAAATATGAACAGACAATTTTACTAAGTAATTAATTTTCAAGATTGTGCCAAAAATAATTACTTGTTAAAAATTTATATGTATATTACACGTTTGTACATTAATGAAGTGAGTTGAAATTCTCATAAAATATAAAAAAAGCAATTTTTAAATGTTGAATATGTTACATTTTTGAAAATTGTCGGTTTGCTATTCAGGAATACTAGACAGCAAACCGACATAACTACCAATAAATTTGTTCGGTGACAAGGTGATACCAGTGTAATCTGTATGAAATGATTATCGAGTATATTTATAATTATTAGTTCTATGTCACTTAGCATTTACATGTGATGTGTCTTATAAATTTTTTAATGATTTTTTTTAGAAACATTATAATAAATAATATAATTTTTTTCTATTTAAATACAAATTTCATTATAAACAAAAACATTTCTTTTTGATTTGACGTGAAATCAACTTTTATTCCTCATCTTTAACTGGAAAATATTAAATATCACAGATATATTTTCAACTGACCCAACTAAGAACACTACGTTTTGAAATAAAACCAATCTAAAAGAATTGTCCTAAAATACCCTATCACGCTACTACAATAAATTGATTATATTCATACCCATTACTTTCTTATTAAATTCAGAATTATGTATTTTTTATATTTTAGAGCAGGATGATAACGAATAGAAATTTCTTTGGGATTTTTTTAACTGCCATGACTTATTTTGTCTCCAATAATTAAGTACGCCTACTTCATTTTTAAATTTTAGTTTTTATTGAATATGTTGGTAAATTCCAATTTAGAACAGTCCATTCTTTTTTGGTGGCAATAAGCATTCACATCAGCTGTCAAACTGCAATAGAAATCATAAGTTATGATATGACCATAATATAGAAAGTAATAAAACACGCTGCATAGAGAATTTGGTGAAAATGTGCTTTAGGTCGCCTGCTTGGAGCGTTTTCAAAAACGCCGATGCCATGGCGAAAATTCTACAGCTATTTCAAAGTGAAACTTAATTAGCGACCAATGAAAAAGTTCAAACAAAAGAGTAATTAATGAGTATGCGTGAAAGAACGCTTCAAATTCGCTAGTTGGCGAAGAAGGTGACCTAAACCGCAATCTAACCGAGGATTTTCATGCATAACTACATTGTAACAAATGACAAAAAAAGAACTAAAGTCCAAATCCCCCTAAGCTGTCATGACTTCAAAGAGTTATTTTAACAACATGAGTGTGATTTTATTGGAATCAATAATACTAATCAATTTCTTATAAATAATGTTTTGATTTTGGATAAAAACTTCTTCCCATAGCTTTTGCTATGAAATTTCCTTTTTTCAAATACTGTGCAGAGTCATTTAAGAAGTAAGATATGATTTTAAAGAAAGAAAAATCCATACATTATTTTGTGAGAAGTCATATCAAATGAAAACTAAATATAATTAATGTGCTTATTGAAATTCAAAAAATTAAGTTAAGAATTACCTCGCTTTCTAGGACTTCCGAAAATCGACTTGAAGAAGAAATCCATTGGTAAAACAGAAAATGTAAAACCGAACCTCATAAACAAAATTAAGATATTGAGATCCCCATGAATTTAAGTTGTTTAATTTTCATATATTATTTTTATTCTGTTATGTTTGTAACTTCTTATTTTTGATGATTTGAAGATGTTAAAAATGGTCAAAACTTGTAATTTTGTGCCACGGTCTATGGAGAAAGTCAACATAGGAGTTGGACAACAGCAAAATCATTTATCGTCTTATAATACAGCTTTTTCTCTTCTAAGATCATAAATTGTAAATTTCAAAATTATATGTAATTTAACAATCTGTGTTGTGACTTATTTGATTTTTATTGAATAAGTGATGATGCATATTTAAATTGTTTTGAGTTAATCAAAAAAATGTGTCGTCTAATTTTTTTTTTAGTAATTAAAAATCATTTTTAATTCATAGAGCTTAAAATGTTTGTTCAGATAATAAGCGAAATGCATAAATTCGGATCAAATTCTTTTTGCTTCTTTTCCTTTCTTTTTTTATGCATAAGTGGGGAAATATCAAAATTTTTCATTTCATCTGAATTTTTGATAAAATAATTGTGATATTCTAATTCGTTCTGCCCTAGTGATATATGATTACTTTTTAGTGTGAAAATTCCAAAACTCAATCTCATTCACTGTTAAACCACAGGAAATACGTGTTGCACTCGCTTTCTACTTGCACGTCTTTTGAAACAGTGTTTGGGTATTATTTAGAACATTATAGAGTTCTACTTTGCAATATCTAAATACATGAATGCAATTCTTTATTTAGTATACAAATACATGGAAGAATATTCAAATGCCCTACAACAATCTTCGATTTTTAAATTCTTATTTAGTTTTCAAATATAATTAAAATTCAATAATTGAATTATATATGTTATATGGACAAGTGATTTCATCAGATCAAGTAGACTTCAAAGATGACGAAAGGGCACCGTGTTACTTTTCCAAACATGAGTTGAAAAAACGACATTTTAATTGTATGGATCAAAGCAACAACATTTTGTAGAACAACTTTGGAGAAAGTTTGCAATAAAGCATTGTAAATTGGCTTAAACTTACAATGCTTTATCTCATGGAAGGTTTTGAAACACTCCTGAGTTTGTGGGTATTTTGATTGCCATATAGTTCATATAGTATAGTAATCAAAATACCCACAAACATCTGATAAGGTATATAGATTTAATAGCTTCAATATTTGTCATTTCAAATGTAAGTTCTGGTTTCAAAACAGGAATTATTTGTGCCTTTTTCATTTATTTCACATAATGGGATATTGAAAAACCGATAAAAATTATAATAGAGATTTATTTATGCTTTTATATGAAGGATAAAAATTTAATTTGTGTACTATCTTCAAAATTTTCAAGTGAGATATAATTTTACTTTGAAACATACATCGAAGACTATATTTATATTTTTCAATTTATTCACATTTATTGTTTGAGATGCTTAAACATGGGGATGTTTACATGGTTGACTCTTATTGTATTCTTCTCTGCTTGTGTGTTGTTTTTTTTTCTTCTAACACGCAGGATTTTCATTTCTATCTCATGGAATTTCGAAATCTCGTTCAAAAAATCAGCTTTTTAATAGGGCATTTCATCTTCCGCGTTAAAAATATCGAGCACATTCTTATCTGGTTTAGAATGTTCTTAACTGTTTGGTATTAAACTAGTTACTCGATGTGAATTCTTCTCCAACATTAACCCTTCTTTGCATAATGGTGGAAATTTCCATCATAACCTATAATGCCCAAAAATTATATAAAAGAACAAGTTCACTTTAAGTTGATCGTGTTTGGATACCTTTTCAATGTCCATTGCATAAAAAGAAACATAGCTGTCGAAAATAAACAAGTGTCATTATCAGTCAAACGAGCTTAAAGTTGTCTCATTCCGCTGTTTGTTGTAGTTGCAATAAACGTATGATTTCGTTTATAATTTTGTTTTATTATATTAGAGTTTCTATTGCTAAAAAATTGAAAATGAGTGGAAGAAAGGTTTGTAACACGTGTTTCTGTTCTTTTCCTCTTTTATTTCTATTTAGTACTTAGCTAATGATCTAATTTTGGATGATGATGGAAATTTTTAGCATATTGATTTTTGCTAAATTTATACTATAAATATATACTAAGTTTTTTTTAACCATTTTTCCTTTAATTTTGAACATGAATTATATCAACTTGATTTCTTTCACCAATAAAGAAAAAAATCATGCAAAGAAGGGTTAAAACCTTTGATTAGTTTCAGCTTTCTTCATTGTAGAGTTCTACAATACTTTCTCTCCAAATTTATTTCTTCGAATCTTTACTTTCCACTTTTGCTTCCAGTCCTCAGTCCAGTACAGTCATCTCAATTTTGACTTACCTCTTTATGTATTAATATCTAATTTTCCTTTTATGATTTTCTTCGTTTCTCTTAAAAAATATTTCCGATAATGACCAGGTATTCAATTTATAAGTTGCTATTGATTTAATTAATTTCTTATACATTTGCATTTCACAGTTTCTTGAAACTAATATTTAAATTTCCATTCATTGCTATATTTTCATCTTGCTAAAGCTCTTATGAGGAATCCAGCAAACAAATAATTATTTATTCAATTATGCGAAGTGAAAGGATTTCTCCTTTCACTGAAAACCATGATCATTTATGCAAAAATAAATTGAAAACTATCAGTAATTAAAAATAAATAAATAAATAAATAAACTCTACTGAATCATAAAGCGCTTGTTAACTTTTTATTTTCCCTAATTATTTATCCCCTGATTTTTTCAACACGATATCACTGATAATCTTCAGAAAATTAGCTTTTATCACAGCTAATTACATTTTTCAACATTTCTTTGATTTAAATATAAGATTTCGTGTACAGCTTAAATTGCAAATTGAAGATGTTGTGTTTAATAAACAGTTAACAAAACTCGTTATATATAAATACATATATATATAAATCCATTATACAAAAGTATATACTAAGTCATTTACTAGTTTTGATGAATCAGCAATCTTCTTTGAAAAAATTCATAACCATAGCTTCACTTAAATACAAATATAAAATTTTACGTTATAACTGCATCAATAAATTGAAATTATCAAAATAAGCTATTATGTATAAAATAGAAGTATAAACATTTTTTATACTTCACTCTATTAGTTATTAAGTTTTTCTTATTAAGCTAAGAATTTCATTATTAAGCTAAGAAATATTCTAAACATAAATAAATAATTAGATTGTAAAATAAATAAATAAAATTCCGGGATATGCTGAAAAGCAGGGAAATTCAATGAATTCTGAAACAGCAAGCCTTCCTTTTGACGAACTTTCTTTGAATACATTTATGGTAGAAATTTACATTCGAATAAGTGATGCATATTGCCTATAAATATTAAAATATAACATTTCTATAAACATGATCATTCAAATTGAGATTTTGGTTATAATTCCATGTTTATATACATAAAATTTTTTTTCTGTTAATCAGGTATTTTATGTGTATAAACAAGCTTCCAATTAACGCAACCTATTCTAATTTATTCATTCATTGCCAGAAAATAGAAAACTGTTAATTGCAAGCAAACTGAAATAATTCTCCAAATTTTCAAATGATGTAATTTTCTTAAAATATGAATATATATAAATACCAAATTAAATGGTTATCTTTAAATAATATTTTAAGAACTATATAAATCAAAATTTATTAAAATTGAAATATTATTAAAAACAAAATTTAAAATTGAAATATTATTAAAAACAAAATTTAATCTAATGTCAAAAATACACTACTGGCCATTAAAATTGCTACACCAAGAAGGCGACATGCTACAGACGTGAAATTTATACGAAAGGAAGAAGGTGTTGAGATATGCAAATGATTAGCTTTCCAGCGCATTCAGACAAAGCAGGTGCCAGTAGCGACACCTACATTGTGTTTAAATGAGGAAATTGTTCATCCGGTTCCTCATACACAAATTGCATTTGAACTTTGTTGCCTGGTGAAAAGTTGTTGTGATGGCTCTTGTAAGAAGGAGAAATGCGTACCAGCACGTTTCTGACTTTGATAAAGGTAGAATTGTAACCTACCGGGATTGAGGTTTATCTTATCGTAGTATTGCTGCTCGCGTCGGTCGAGATCCAATGACTGTTAGCAGAATATGGAATCGATGGGTTCAGGACGGTAATATGGAACGCCATGCGGGATCTCAATGGCTACCTATCATTTGCAGCCGAGAAGACAGGCATATTATCCGCATGGCCGTAATGGATCGTGCAACCACGTCACGAGCCGTGAGTCAAGAAACGGGGTCATTTGGAAGATAACAAGTGTCTGCACGAACAGTTCGACGACGTTTGAAGTAGCATGGACTCTCAGCTTGGAGACCATGGCTGCGGCTTCATTTGACGCTGCGTCATAGACAAGAGCGCCTTCAATGGTGTGATCAACGACGAACCTGTGCGCACGAATGGCGAGACGTCATCTTTTCAGAGAATCCAGGTTCTGTGTACAGCATCTTGATGGTCGCATCCGTGTTTGGTGGCATAGTGGTGAACGCACACTGGCAGCGAGCATTCGTCATTGTCATACTGGCCCATCACCTGGCTTGATGATATGGGGTGCCATTGGATACACGTCTCCGTCACCTCTTGTTCGCATTGACGGTGCTTTGAACAGTGCACGTTACATTTCTATTGTGTTACGATCCATGGCTCTAACCTTTATTGGAGCACTGCGAAACCCTACGTTTCAGCAGGATAATGCCCGACCGCATGTTGCCAGTATTGTACGTACCTTCTTTGATACGGAACATGTTCGGCTGTTGCCCTGGCCAGCACGTTCTTCAGATCTTTCACCAATAGAATACGTCTGGTCAATGGTTGCCGAGCGACTGGCTCGTCACCAAACGCCAGTCACTACGGTTGATGAACTGTGGCATCGTGTTGAAGCTGCATGGGCATCTGTACCTGTACATGCAATCCAATCTCTGTTTGACTCAATGCCCAGGCGTATAACTGCTGTTATTACTGCCAGAGGTGGTTGTTCTGGGTACTTTTCCGCTTAATTTAGATCTAAAAAAAGTATAAAGAGAGAGAGAGAAAGAGGGAAAAAAAACTAGTGTGCTTCAACTTTATTTTTTTAAAAACTGAATGTTGTCAAAAACTAATTTGTTTCCATTCATAAGAATACCGGAAACTGAATTCTGTGATACTGAATAAGTATGACTACAGTTCAGTATTTTCTCGCAGTGAGACATGCTAATATGTAGACTAGTGACTAGGTAAACAAATTGCGCTTAACAAAAACTTCTTTTGCTGTTATTTTTTAATATTTATATGAAATTAGTATGTAAGTATAGTTTCGAAAATTTTTATTGAAATACATTCTACGTAATCAAATTTTTTTCTCATATAAATTTTTATACATTTTAAATTAATTTCTTAAAATGATAGCTTTTAATTTCTTTGTCAGATTTATATTTTATAATTTGAAAGCATAATATTGCTATACATTTTTGATATAAAAACTAAGTATTTCAAGGTCTTATTAAATAAGTCCAGAAAATAGAAGAGAACTAGATAGTTATATATGAAAAGTTAAAAATTATAAAAATAGGAATTATGTTCTTGTTCTTTGAAAGCATTAATAATACAGAAATTAATTGAAAAAAATAATGTTATGAACGTATTATGTGTTGTACTAATTAGTACATATATTAAATTGTTAAAAATTTATTGTACGTTCACCCTTGGGGAACAACTTTGATATACCCCCCCCCCAAAAAGTAAGCGCCAAATCTGGCACTCCCTACGGACATTTTAGGGTTGCTGTTTCTTATTTTGGTGTTACCAATTTAGATTTTTTCAGCTTTTAGGTTTTTGCTGTTGCCAAATTTGGTATTTTCTTGTATTTTGTACCATTTTCTGAGTTTTTTTTTTAAAGTTTTTTATGTATTAATTATTTGTATTTAGTGAGAATCCGTCTTGGCGAGTAAAAAAGGCGCCAAAACAGGTATTATAATTGGTGAGGGAAGGAAAAAGTCGCCAAATTTCCGATTTGGGGGGGTATATCAAAGTAGTTCCACCCTTGGTGACTTTTTAAAAATTTCCCCAAATATCTCGCCATTTTACACAAGCAAGATCTAAAAAAGAAAAAAATGTTGAAAAATATTGCCTATACGAAAAAATTAGTTGCCAGAAAATGTTATTTATGGCCAATTTTTTTAACATTTTGCCCAGGGTGACCCTACAGTAAATCTGAGCCCTTTGTTCTTAATGATATGTTTTTATAGATATCACAATAGTGTTGTAAGTGATTCTCTTTTTAAATGCCAAAAATCTTTGCACAAATACAAATGAACATGCCAACATTATTTGCAGAAGTCGAAAATCAACACTAATAACAGTTTTTTACAGAAATTAATTAAAACTCTATACAATGGAGATTCAGTTGCACATTTTACTAAAAAGAGTAAAAAAAATTTATTTTAATGTAATAGTTAGTTGAACGAATTCTACTTAGGAATTATAAGCACATTAATGTCATTTTAGAAGCATGATCACATAAAGATTGTACTTTTTTTTTAGTGACCTTATCACTTGCTCCAATAAAATGTAAAGTTTTCTAAGAAATTACTTATTTTTGACAATATTACAATTTAATTAATTTAATAGGCACAGATTGACTCTATGGTCACCCTTGGCGAAAAGTTAAAAAAATTTGCGATAAATAACATTTTCTGACAACCCATTTTTTTGCACAGGCAGTTTTTTTTAATATTCTGTTTTTTTTTTTTAGATCTCACGTGCTCAAAATGGCGAGATTTTTGGTGAAATTTCGAAAAAGTCACCAAGGGTGATTATATAGTAAATTTTTACCAGTACAAAGTGTATGAAATGGAATTATCATGTAATCGCAGATTATCAATCAGTTAATTCCAGTTCTGTTGCAAAAAGCTAAAGAATGTCATCAAATCATACATGCATCAAGTTCTATAGTATCACTTGACACTGAAGGTTTGGTACCAAAAATTTAAAAAGAAGTACTATGACATTCAAGAAGCAGAGTGCTGTGGCCAGCCTACTGATGTTTTTGAAATCTGCCTATGATAACTTGTGGGGAAAAAATTAATATTCAACCATTAGAGAGCTAGCTAAAGAGTTAGTGTTATGTACATTAATTGCACTATGCATCACATTAACATGACATATAAGTTCAATCACTGTGTGCTTCATGATCTAGATCAAGCAGATAAGAATGTGTTTACAGGTCTCTACTAATATGATCAACTATTAATTCTAGAGCAAATCTCTGTACCAAATCATTACTTGTAATAAAAAGTTGGGTTACTTCAACCGCACAAGTCGAAAGACAATTGGTCTACATCTGGTGAGCCTGTTGATAGTGTTGCTAAGTACCTTTTTATCAGAAAAATCATGCTTTGCATTTGGTGGAATTGCCATGCCGTTATCCACTAACAGTTTATAGAAAAGGGGGTACTTACGTATTAACGCAACCAGGCCAAAGTTCGCATAAATCGCCAAATAGGCGATGAAGTTAATGGCGAACACGGTTTTCAATCAGTGCTAAAAGCAATAGCCAAAAGATTTCCGCTGAAAAAATAATTCTGCAACTTATTCAAATTCGAAATCGAAAGGGTTTAATTACTATTATATATTTTAAAACAAAATAATATAAAAAACTGTATTAAAAATTATCTGTAATTAATAAATGCACATTTTCTTTCTATTCATACTTTTTTACTCATACTTATAAATCGTGCCAACCTGGTTGCGATAATACGTAAGTACCGAAAAAGGTAAAACTATTGACAGTGAGATGCTAGTCGCCTCCAAATCCAAACACGTTACTGCGCAAGAAGGTATTGTTCTATCAAGATAATGCTGGACCACATGTGTGCTTTCAACACCTGAACTCCATACCTATTTGAATAGGATATTTTGTCTCACTTACCATATAGCTCAAACATTGTTCCGTTGGAAGTCTACCTTTTTCACATGTACAGTTACATGTTGTTAGTTCCATTTTTGATTCTATACAGTATGTTTGTAATAAGGTTGATCTATTTCTGGACTGACCTCCTTTAAATTTTCAGGCTGAAAGCTTGGTAAAACCACCAAAATATTAGGGGAAAGTCATATATTTGGGAAGTCATTACTATCTCCTCTAAAGGTACTTCAAATTTTTTTGTGGAAAACTTTCATTACAACTAGATGTATATATATATATATATAGGATTCCACATATCAAGGGTGTATATGTAGCACACATATGTGGTATGAATGTCCTGTTACAAATATAGTTTTGCCTATATGAATTCTTATATATTTATGTAAAAGACATGTTTGAATAGGAATTTGACTCAATTTTACTTGTTGCTGCATTTACCAAATTTAAATCGATAACTTATTGTTAAAAAAGGGATTACATAGGATAACAATTGATTGTCTTTCTAATGCTGCTTTTATGCTGTTCTTATAATTCTTGTGTGTAGCTTCTGAAATGTCATTAATTAATATTTCTGTTATATATACTAACTTAGCATTTAGTTTGTTTATTTTGAAAGTAAAGTGTCAAAAATAATTTTCTAATGTTTAATTAAAATGTAGTGTAATAACAGTTTTAAGCATAAGTTTTCAATCAATTTATTAATCCCTTCGTGACGGGTAGCGCAAACGTGCGCTTATCGCGGAAGCTGG
>JAPDSC010156551.1:40085-59378 GCA_026290005.1 Latrodectus geometricus | reverse complement strand
CTAAAAGTACTTTTCTGTATCTCTTTCTGTATCTGTCTTTTCTGTAATTAGTAACTACTTACAGAAAAGACAGATACAGAAAGAGATACAGAAAAGACAATTTTCAAGTTTAATATTGTTATAATTAGGCTCATTTTATATAATTTATTAAAAGGCAAATATACTAAGCATTGAATTTAACAATATATGAATCTATTGTCTTTTCATGCAACATCTATGCTATTTCTTAAAATTTTGATTCCAAATTGTTTAATTTTGTTAAGAATTAATCCAAATTTGTCAAGAAATTAATGAATTGTGTAATTCGATATGCTCATATGTTAATAAAACAAGGCTTTTAATGTTTTCTTTTCTATAAATTTACTGTCCAATAAACTATTTCTAATTTTATGAATTTAAAAATTTGCAAAAGAAATTTTACATTTTACTATGCATTTTTAAACATCATTCATTAACATGTGAAAGGCAAAATCCCTTTTATTCTTAGCTTAATTATAAGCTTAATTAAAAATGACTTAAAATAGTTAGGACAAAATATAAAAAGTAAAGAAAATGCAACTTTAAAATGTATTTTTATCCTCCATGAATTAATTCATTTATGTATTATAATTTCACAATATTTTATAATTCCATGAATTCATAATAAAATTTTGGTTACTGATATATTCCTTGATTATCAGAAGATAGGACAGAAAATGGACTTATATAATTTTTATTGATTGTTTGTATAATTTTGTTGATTTTTGACTAACTCAAAGTATTGCATTTTGAATCGTGTTAATTTTTTTCTGAAGTTACACTTTTGATTTATATTCATATGATTTCAAAGCATAAAATTTACCTTTGTTTATTTAAGCATATCCATTGAAATGAAAATAAATGCTCATGCTTATGCAATCATTTCTCTAATATTTTTGATTTAAGTATGTGATATATTTTTTTTCTCATAAGCATTATACTACCATCCTAGTACATTGTTTTTGACTAAATTTATATTGTTAATAGCATAATAAAAATGCTACTGTTTGCATCACATGTTTTTTTTTAATATGTAAACTGTATTTCATGTCATATTGTGTAAACATGACAACTATGAAGCTATCAATTTCAGGAATACTCTCTACTACATTTTGGAGTTCAAGAAAAGGAAAGAAACTTCAGCAGACTTCATCAAAAACAAATGTAAGAAAATTTATTTTCACTTTTATAAATTATTTTAATATTAATCATTTAAAGCATTATTGCAGCTTTTATAATGCAAATTTAGTAAAAAAAAAAAAAACTATTCAATATGTTCACTGTAAAGTATGAAAAATGATCTTCAGATGAAAATATTGATTTCTTACATATTTTTGTCTGAAAATTACAAACCTTTGAGTATTATGCTTATGAGTCACTGTTTTTTTTTTTTTTAAATCTAAAATTTAAATTATAGCTTTGTTTTTCCCAATGAATTTATATGATTTCTTAATTTAATTAAACAATTTACAGAAGGCTGGCTTTCTTAATAACAGTGAAACTGCTGCCAACTTTGCTATCATTTAGAGGACAAAAAATTAGAGATACAGACTTCTCAAAGATTGTATCTCTGACTTCATTAAATTCAAAAGTTAGGTCCAAAAATTTATTAAAGGATTTGCGAATATTAAAGCAAGTACATTTTCTCCCTTTTCTAAATCTGTGTAAAGAACACATCAGTTGACTGGGAACAATTTTGAGAGTTTTGATATATTTTAAAATTATTTGATTAGATTCAGACTACATTTTGAGTACAAATATATTACTTCACAACATTAGAAACTAGTATCCACTGTCTTATGATTACACTTATGATTGCTATACTGAAATCAATTGAAAATGCTACATTCAAATGAGACATTTGTAAAAATTTGAAAATTGTTAGGATATTAATGGACAAACTGCACTAAATTTTTTACTTTCATTGTCAATGTGACAGCAGCGACTGTTGAAAAATATTACATTCTTAAATAGTGACCCCCCACCCTCAAAAACAAATTTATTCCTGGCATAAAAAACATCTGAATTACTTGGGAATCTGCAATGTATTTTTCTTCCATAATTACGTGTTGAACTTAGTTTGATAAAAATATATGATAAACCTTTGGACAGACAAAGAATGGCTTCTTACATCTCAGGTATAAACTAAAACATTTAAGGAGGCAATGGAAAAATAAATTTTTATTGAGTATTGAATTAAAAATATATTCCATGATGATGAATTTTAAAATAAACTATTAGAAATGGGAAGCAGGTTTGCTGGTATTCATACTTTTTTTAGAATGAGAATTTTCTATATATCTGTTGCATTTCTTTGTATCCAATTTGTAATAATATGAGAATTAAAATTTCATACAAAAATGGTGCATGATAGACCATTTTGGTTTACATTTGAGAGTCAAATATCTTTTGTTATACAGAATTACTTAGTTTCATCTAAAGGACACAAAAATGGCTCAAATTTCCTCCACAATGAAATACTTTTAATGTTTAATTAGCCATTGTTAGATGGATTTCACAATATCATGTTTAAGTTAAAATATGTATATAGTAAGGTAAAAAGAAAATTGGTATTTTCAATCATTCATTATATATACTTTGTAGCCAGAGAAATTCTTAACACTATGTTTGATTTTGACTTCAGAATGTCAGAAGCTGATATTTTAAATGGAGATACCTGATTTTTATAACACATATGAAATCATTACAAAAACGCATACTATCTTTAAATACAAACATATTTGTAGATCTAATCTCACAAAAAGAAGAATTAAAATCGAATAAACTTAATTTATTAAAACAAAACTGAAAGTATAATAATTGTATGCAATATTTATTCAGCAATTAAACTATAGTATTTATAATTTAGCTTATACTTTTAGAATTTACTAAACTGTAAATATTGTTTCCATTCTTCTATCCAAAAAATAAATGAATGTATTGCTTAAATATTTTTCGTAACAAATAATGAAAAATTATTTTAAAGACTTCATACATGTACACACTATAATGTAATGTTTACTACAATTATTTTTGTTGGGAAAATAAAATCTTTTTTTTTCAATTCATTGTGGCAATGTTCATTAAAATACATTGTGATTATTATGAATGTATATATTTTTTTAATATTTCTTAAATGTATTATTTCTCACCTATAATTTATTTTTGATAGTTTCAGTTTATGCATATTTTTTAAATAGTATATTTATTTCACTACATAATCAAAAATTTATAGTCATTCAAAATTTAATTTAGGGCATTACTTTCACTAATATAGATTTCTGTGCAATTTAAAATTTTTTTTACACTATTTTTCTTAAATGTGGCATTTATATGGAGATAGTCTTGGTTCCAAAAATTAAGGTAAAGATATGTAATAACTAAAGACTTACTCTAGTATATTTGTTTTTGGCATTGTTATATAAGCACCCTAATAATGAATTTTTCAGACTTGTGTGATTGAAGATATCTTTCTGATGTAACATTAAAATTATTATGACATTCAAAATTTAAGGCAGTATTTTTGCTAACGTAGATTTCTGTGCAATTTTGAATTTTTTATGTTATATTTCTTAAATGTGGTATAGAGATGCATAATTTTGTGCAAATATGCAGTCTTGGCTTCAAAAATTGGGGCAAAGATATGTAATAATTAAAGACTTATTCTAGTATATTTGTGAATGGTACTGAAATGTAATAATGAATTTTTCAGGCTTGTGCCTGGTTGAAGATATTTTTCTGATACGCCATTAAAAAGTTACTCCCTCCTATGAAATGACTTTGACTTATGTAAAATAATTGGAATTAAAAAATTTTATATTTTATAAATCTATTGATCGATTTTGTATAATATTTTGTTTTTTAAAATTTCTTTTATTAAATTTTAAATGTACTACAACTAATGTATTGTCTATGTTGAATTTTTTTTAAAAAATATCTTTTAATAAAACTTTTTCAGAATGTATACTCTTATAAGTATGAATACACAATGTATGCACAAAATGTATACACAAAAAATATTCATTCAATTTCTGTTTTATTCAACATTTTTATTCTTATCTTATTCATAACTTATACATTTATGTAAACTTTTTTTAACCATGTAGCATTGTATTAAATTAAAAAGTTGAAAAATAATTTAGATTTCAAAATTTTTGATTTTTTATAGCTGTTGATCAATTTTATGTGGTATTCAGATTTTTCAACATTACCTTTATTAAATTCAAAATAGGCTGTGGTTAATATCTTCTCTGTGTTTATGAAATGTATTTTCAATTTTATCTATAAATCTTATTCAAACAATTAAATCTATATATTCATCTTCTGTTTTGTTCAATAATTTTATCATACTTGTTTATAACTAACTTATATATGTAAGTTAACAGGAATTAAATAAAATATTAAATGCGAAATTCCGAAAAATTGTTGAAAATTATAAATTTCCATCCATTTACTAGAAAATTACTTGTTTTGTGATATTAAATTCAAGTTACTGAAATATTACATAGCTGCTG
Source organism: Latrodectus geometricus (assembly GCA_026290005.1). Classification (NCBI taxonomy): domain Eukaryota; kingdom Metazoa; phylum Arthropoda; class Arachnida; order Araneae; family Theridiidae; genus Latrodectus; species Latrodectus geometricus. The sequence goes on along the minus strand of JAPDSC010156551.1, from coordinate 54,846 downwards.
ACTTCTTAATATAATTGTGATATTATTGTACTATTAATCATAGCTATAAGTATAATAAAATGTTAATAAGTTTGTTAATTTTTATTTAGACCATATCACCTGATTGTGGGAAAACAGAACATGAGTGGATTAAAGAAGGTAAATAAAAAAATTGTTACTTTTAATAATCATATCAATTGTTATTGAAATTATTATTTCTTAATTAATTTCCATATCACCAGTTAATTTGTTATGTGTAATTCTGTATTTTAAATACAAAATAGTGATATCAACATATTATCAAAATTTGGAGCTCTAAAAAGTTAACCATAATTTTAAAAGTAACTGACTGAAAATAAAAAAAAATATTAAATGAAGATAAGTTAAATTTATTCTGTAATTTTACTATAAAAATAAGTATGAAAAGTAAATTGAGGCAGAGAAAGTTTTATTTTAAATTTACAAATTTATAAAACAATGTTTATTTTTAACATCAAATATATATAAAAAATATTAACATAATAACAGAAATATAACAGTAAGGAAACTTCCACATGTCCTTTATCCTTTTTTCTGAAATATCTTGATTTTGTTCTATTTTTTTTAAATTTTGGAATTTAATAAATCCTATTTCAAATTGAATCTTTGTCAAAGCAAATTGAATTGTATTTGATGCACATTCAGTAAGTTTTTTTTAATATATTTTTGTTTGCCTTAATACATTTTTTTAGTATTAAAGTACTTTTTATAAGTAACATATTGATGATAGTTTAAAAAGGCTATGGGAGAAAATATCATATCAAAAGGTTCTTTAATTATGCAAGGAAATGGTAATATATTTTTCATCCAACAGATATAGAATCTGTACAAACTTCTGTTGCAAAATATAAACATATATTAATAAAGAAAAAACTTGAATTTCTTAAAAAGAATCTAAATTTTTGAGAAATTTTTAATTTTTATTGGAAAGCATACTGACAAATTCAGTTATAAATTATAAGACAAAGTGAAAAATTTTGAGCACAAAGATATTGATAGAACATCAAACATCTAATAGGACTGATTTTTTTTATTAAAAGAAATTTTGAAGTTGTGAGTTAAGCAAAAGTTAAAGGAAGAAAAATTAAATAAATTGAATGTAATATGGTTTCTTTCCTATTTTTATTTTAACTAAGTAATTAACCTAATTCCACTGTATCCTTAAAACTTAATATTTTTAAATTTTTCATATATTTTATTATCAATGTATGTCTTATATTAAAATATTACATTGTTCCCTGTGATCAGTTTAGTTTTATCTGGCTTTAGTTTCTTACTTTTTACCTTAAAATTGTTCTACTTTTTTATGAGTCAAATTTGGAAACAAAATAGTTGAATTATGATTATGCGTTTTTTTTTTTTTTTTTTTTTTACCATATAAAATGAACAAATTTTGTTTCTTTAAATTCTTTATTTCTTCTAACTCAAGAACTTTCATGCTTCTAATAGCAGAGTAAATACAATTTAATAAAATCTATTAAATTACTATAACATACATTGAAATTATGACGTAAGAAAATATAATGACTCATTCATTATAAATATGGTTTTTTTCATCTAAAGGGTTCTTTTGAAATTTGGTTTAATATTTTATATAAATCTCCTTTATTATATAAAAAAACATATATTTTTTGTGTACAGCTAGAAAAATATATATTTTATTTAGATTGTAGTCTTATAGAATGCAAGAAAAATCATTATTTTCATGTACTTGATTATAATACAAAAAGGAAACTGATGATTTGATAAATTTATTATTTTAACCTTTTGCATTTATTATTATAATTTTTGTTATATATTGATATGTTTTTTTTTTGAACAAAGAAAGTAAATATTCTCTAAATTTTTTTTTTTATCAAAGTATAAATCTTTTAATGTTATTTTTTTCATTTTAAATCAATGTTAAATTTAAAGCTTGTTTGATTATTATAAGGGTATGGTGAACTGAATGTTAGTATTTTAAATTATTATCTACACTTCTTATATAAAAATATATTTCTTATTAATGTAATATTTAAACTGTTCAAGAAAATTTACACATAAATCATTGAAAATTAAAAATATTCTTGAAAATTAATTTTTGCTTATTCATTTATGAGAGTTTTCAGTTTTTCCATTTGCAAAACTTTTTAATTTTTTCTATATTTCAGTTAATGCAAAAGATAAAATGTTAATTAATTTTAAAATAAAAAAAGTTTTTCAAAAATTGTGTTAATTATGTTTTTTAAAAAATTGTATCTTTTTTTTGTTTGCATATACTAGTATATAATTTGTTTTCCATGGCTAGTACCATAATAGGAAAATTTATGTATATAAATTGCTTAAGGAGTTATATATGAATTTTTGTAGAATCTTGGTTCATTGCTTTTTCTAAAATTTTAGTAATCTTTATATCAGCATAAAGATATATCAGCATTTCCCAACCTTTTTGGCTTGCATACATCTTAGTAGTATATCATGTTAAATTCTACCACTTTGTAAAAATAATTGTATTTTGCGAAATTTGTTATTGTGAGTCTGTTATTTTATTTTAATTATAAATTTCATAAAATGCCTAAATATTCATCATAGTAAACACATGAACAGGTTATAAATACACGTATTACTCTTTATATATATGTATGTGTAAATTTATTTGGTATTTTTACATATTTCATTTACTAATGAATGATTTAATAAAATCATAAAATTAAAAAAAAACAATATATTTTCTTATTTTATTATCAAATATTTTTATAAAATAAAAAGTAATAAGATCCTTTTGCTTGATTTGAATGTTTGTTTTTTGTTCATGGTTGAAAAAGTAGATTCGCAAAGATACCTTGATCCAAAGTATGATTTTAAATACAAAATCAATTTGTAATAAATATTTGGAAACGTTTCCTCAGAAATTAATTTCCGAAAATCAGTATCGCTAAATATGCACTGGATTTAAGAAATATATCGAATCTTAATTTAATAATTTCTTCCTCGACCGTGACAGATGTGATATCTAATTAAATGTCCTATTTTTTCATATACTCTATCAATATTGACATTTTCATTAAATGGAGAAATATCATAAAATTGAGTATTTCTTTCAACCTAATTAAGTCAGCGAGTCTGCTTTCAAATTCTTCAAACAAAACAAGTAAGTATTAACCGAAATCTTCGAAGTCTCAGATTGGATTATGGATGCACTCTTCCTCCATATTTTTGAAGTTTCTCAATTCATGTTTTCATAATCGTGATGTATACCTTTCTATAGTTTTTTTTTTTTTTTTTTTTTTAACGTTTTAATCGCGCTCATCATGTCCGTTTTAGGTTTTCAATCGTAAACCTTTAACCAAAATCTTTAAATCGTAAATCTTTGCACAGTTTGTTTTGGATTTCAAAGCGTAGACTATAGTAAATTTTTATTTTAAATAATTCATTGATTCTATGTCATAAGTCATGAATTAAATTGTTAATATCCGAGGTCATTATCGGGATGGTCGCTTGGACTACCTAAAATGTCTTCGCGGTCTATCAGTCGACCACATTCAACGTCTTGGCCACCCCTGATTTATAGAAAAAACATTTCTATGATGTTTTTTTTATGTTTTATGCCTACCATTAATAATTATTTTATACCAGATACTCTTATGGTACACATACCACAGGCTGGAAAACACTGCTATACATTATTTTTCAAATAATTTTTAAATATTTTGATTGATATGCATGTTTCCATGATTATCCTTAAAAAACATAGTTCATGATTATTGATGTTCGTTTCTTGATTGATTCATTTTTTAGCATTGGACAATGATTTTTAAATGACAAAAATAAATATATATATTTTTTAATTTTTAAATGCAACACATTTTGACTTGATTTTATAGGGAAAATTTATTTTCTAAACAAATTTCTTTTGTAAAACATGTTTTTATAAGTTTGCTTCTATAAGATTTTGAAATTAAAATATTCTGTGATCTGAAAATTGTAAATAAGTTGAAAAATTCTTCTATTATTATTTGCATTTCCTCTTAATGTCATTGTTTTTATTTAAATATTTGATTAAATAATAATGTATTAAGTTAACATATTTTAATTTTTTAGAGAAATCTGGAAGTGATGCTGATGAAAAATATGCAAATTTATGTTCACCAAAAAAATCATGTTCCAAAATCATACAAGATGATGAAAAAACCATATCTTCAATAACTTCTGATGAGAAAACTTTTCCAATAAGTATAAACTCTGATATCAACATTCAAGACATTTCATGTGAGAAAAATGTAACAAAAAATTCTGATGAAGAAACCTCAAACATATATTCAAAACTTTCCCATAAAAAGTTAACTGTTACACATAAACCTCCAATTAGAAGGTCTGCCCCTTTAATTCTTTCTAGAAAGGCAAGTTTCTTACCACCAATTCCTGAGAGAAAAACTGTTAAACACATAAACTGTCAAACACATAAACCTCCAATTAGAAGATCTGCCCGTTTAATTCTTTCTAAAAAGGCAAGTTTCTTACTCCCAATTCCTGAGAAAAAAACTGTTTCAAATGCATTTTCAAATAAAGATAAACCAGACCCATCTTTGGGTGAAAATGTTTCTCTTAAACCTAAAACTAATTACTCTTTAAAAAGAGCATTTGCTGAAATGTCTACATCTAACAGGGAGGAAGATGTACCTTCAGTTGGAATTTCTGCATCTTATAATGAAGAAGATATAATGCTTCCAGACCTAGATGATTCCATATTTCTGGAAATGAATAAAGATGAAGATATAACTGACAAGTTTCATCCTAAGAAAAAGCGCAAACCTTTCGATAGCTATCCAAGAAAAATGGGGTATTTAGTTCCAAAAGCTGTTCAAAGCGCTTTAAAAGCTCTCGAAAAAACTGATATCACTTCAGATAGTTTCTATGATGTTTCTCATTCCCTTGCTGAAATTCTCACTGAAGAAACAGATGTTGTAAAATGTGAAAGTTCATGCTCCAAAATGAAATTAATTTTATTCTATATTTTAAAATACTTAGTCATTACATACCATAAGCCTGTTTTCGATTTCAACGAAACTCAAGACACTGCAGTTCTTTTGCCTCGCTCAGAACTCTGTTTAGTTTCTGTTTTACATAAAATTGAATCAGACTCTTACAAAGGCTTACTTTCATCTATTGTAGTTACTATTCACCAATTAGTTCTTGCCATGCCTTCATTGCCATTATATGGTTGTTGCTCAATGTGTAGAATACTCACAAAAATCTGCAAATTAAAACAAAATTCAAGACTACCAATAGAACTGTGTTGTGATATCCTGAAAATGAAGCATAAGTTTTCAACCATGCTTATTGCATCAGTGGTTGGAGTTTGGCCAGAACTATTATTGAAACCTTTGAATGCACCTGGTAATTTTTTTATGGTTGTTAATTAGACAGTATTATACATCATTAGACTACTGCCTAATTTATTAAACTGAGTAATAAAATCTATCTAAACATTCGTTTGTAGAAATAAACAAGTAGCTCAAACTTAAAATCTAAGCATTGGCTAAACACCAATGCTTAGAATTCATATTATATGAATGAAATAATATTTCATATTATATTTCATTCATATTTTTAAATTAGATAACGGGAGCCTGTTTGGTTAGGGCGTCATTCTTGTTACAGGAAGGTAGTGAGTTCAAATCCCAGCTTAGTTGAAGATCTGTCGTCTTCAATGATGGCGACTGGGGCACGTAAAATATTCATGGTTGCAGTGTCCTCCATGTTCCCATTCCAAATTAATACCTCTGGGGGTGTTTAGAGACAAGCCATAGGTCTTCTCTGGCTTCAATATCTAAACTGGAAGCCCCAGACAGTGCTGCCATCTATGAGCCAAAGACATACTTCTACCTTTGTATGGGATGTGCTCTGTTCAAAAACGAGAGGGGTTTTTTCTGACTTTATTCTCCCGGTCCCTATGGGTAGGCTTGGATTTGCCAAGTGTCATAAGTAACAACAAATCAGATAACCATCTCATATAGAATATAGGGCAAAAATTTCAAAATTAGTGAGTTATCTCATGTTCAAGTGATGCATAATTTTTTCCCACTGTATTTTTCTTTCTTACAATGTATTTTACTTTAGTTTTTGAAATGCTTATTGTGTGTTTCAATTAATTAGGTATTTTAAATAATGCTTTTTTAATTACTATGTTTTCCTGTATGTAATCAGAGGAGTTTTATCGCGCAATGAAATTTGCAAAAAGTTTCAAATTTCACTGTGCATATTATATGCAGACATAGATCATCTAATAAAAAATGTTCTCCATCAAAAAAACTTACAATAAAGTTTTGAAGCTAATGCCATTTATGTTTTATAAAATAAGTAACAGATGACGCACAACTCAGTTGACTTATTTCCTCTTCAATCAGTTTTATCCAATTATTTTCTAGTACGAATTTGGCTCCTTGGTAAGATGTTACAGTTGATATTGACTATCACCATTTCGAATTTTTTTTTTTGGCCTAAGCTGTTTTGTTCTGAAAATATTCAAGTTTGTATATCATTATGTAAAAGCGAAAGTATATAAGTTACGTTACACAGCAAATTTCAAACTGATATCAATAGAGAAGGCAGATAAAAGAATGGTGACAAACATGTTAATGTAAGGTAAAAAATAGAGCATGCACAATACATACAAAAGAAAAATGTATCCAATACAATGTTTGAAAATCAATTTCTTTCTAATTTTTAATTAAACAAATATATTTTATTTTTAAGATATCTAATCTTGTTTTAGAAGCTATTGAAAACTAAAAATTGATAAGTTTCACCAGAATCTTTTCAGACTTATTACTCTTGATCGATCTTTAATCTCAGTTTATCACACTTTGTGATGAGGTGGATCCTATAATATATTTTTCAAAATGTTTTTTCTGTAAAATTTATGTTTTTAATCATATTGTGTTAGTTTTTTTTATGTGACACCACAAAGCGGTATATATTTTTGACTATTCGCTGAAAAATTGTCGTGGTTTGTGCAACATTAAATTTTTTTTGTTCAAAAAAAGAGCCTTGCTGATATTACACTGTTTCAGGTTATATACTGGAGGGTATGGTAACTGTACAATTACCATTGAATGATTTGTTTTGAATCGATATGTTTCAACAAGAATCGAATTTATTCTTAAAAGAGTATTTTATTTTTAAAAGATGCTTATTTTAACACTAATATTTTTTTGTAACAAATATATTTTTTATTCATTAGTATTGATATTTGTAAACTAGTTTCTTTACTTTTTCACATAAACCAAGCCATACATTTTCATGTTAATTCATACATTTTCATGTTAATACTATATATTCCTGTATACAATCCGCATAACCTTTTTTTCGAGTAAAAGGAAAAAAAGTCGCAATAATGCGCGGCAATTTTATTCGGTGAATAATCTAAAATGTGTACTGCTGATAATATGGGTGTTACTTAAAATAAAAAATGCATAGTATGTTTAAAAATATAATAAATTGTATAGAAAAACAACTTTTAATTTTGAAAAAGCTCTGTCTGGATCCACCTCATCGCAAAATGCGATAAACTTGAGATATAAACACGAGATCGATCAAGAGCGATAATTTCGAGGAGATTCTTGTAAAACTTATCGATATTTAGCTTCTAATAACTTTTAAAACGATATTAGACATATTTAAAAAAATATATATTTGCTTCGTTAATATTTAAATGAAGGAAATGGATTATTTACAAACTGCTGTATTTTATGCATTTTTCTTTTACACCGCGCGTGCTTTGTTTTTCACTTCACATTAACACGTTTGTCGCATTTTTTCTTATTTGCTTTCACTCTAGTTTTAATTTAAAATCAGCTGAGTAACTTAAATGTTTTCCTCCATATGACGATGTACAAATTTGAATATTTTTAAAATGAAACAGCTCACGTCAAGACAAATTGCAAAATGATGTTAGCGACATGCTATTGTGATATCTTTATGAGGAATCGAATTCGTTTTTGAACGAATTGGACAAAGCTGATTATAGTTTAAATTACTCATGTGTGTCTTGGTACCATCTGTTATTTATTTTATGAAACGTAAGCAGTATTTCTTTTAAAAATTTCTTGTAGCTTTTTTGATAAAGAATGGGGTTTTTTTATAAATCAGATTATTTGCGGTGGTGTATAATATGCACAACGAAATTCTGAACTTTTTTAACACATAATCTGCGGTTTATATACAGGGAAATACGGTACTTAATTTTCATATTTGATGTTTCATAAAAACAATCATAACTTACAAAAAAATTTGTAAAAATGTTTTTAAATAAATTTAAAATTTAATCAATTTTTTGAAAAAAATCTTTTCTGAATATTTTACAAGAACTACTTTGATATACCCCACCCCCAAATCGGAAATTTGGTGACTTTTTCTTCTCGCCAAGCAAAATACCTGTTTTTGGCGCCTTTTTTCTCGCCAAGATTGATTCTCGCTAAATACAAACAATTAATAACAAAAAAAGAAAAAGAAAAACTCAAAAAATGGTACAAAATACAAGAAAATACCAAATTTGACAAAAGCAAAAACCTAAAAGCTGAAAAACCTAAACTGGCAGCATCAAAATAAGAAACAGCAACCCTAAAAAGTCCGTAAGGAGTGCCAGATTTGGCGCTTAATTTTTTTTTTTGGGGGGGGAGTATATTAAAGTTGTTCCATTTCACATTTAGAAAGTAACATTCATTTGTAAGATCTATTTATATTAAATTTTTATGTAAATTCCTTAGAGTTTTTGATTTATAGACTTTTGGAACACATTTTATATATGATATTATAATACTCCTAATAATAATAATAAACTCCTAAATATTTTCAAATTGTTTATCCATTTGCGAATTATTCATTATGTCTAACTTTAAGAAAATTTCAATCCTTTATAAAGAAGTTTTGCAATTAAAGGAACAATATTTTTTAATGATTTTCTAAGAAGTAACTTTATAAATTAAACCTTTGGCTATTGAATCATTTGAAGAATTTTATGCCCATGGGATGGATTTAATTTTTTGTTGCTATATGGTTATATAAATGTTATAAAATCCACCTAATGTATGCATGAATTCTAGCTATTTCTTGAAATTATTTTATAAGTCAGCAAAATTCTCAAATTCATTATTCTTGCAGTTGTTTGATAGAAGAGTTACCATCTCTTGATAAAAGTTGAGTGCATTTTTGATGTAATGGTATTACTTCACTATCATCACTTTTCAATTCATTGTTGTTTCCATCATTTTCACTATCCAATTCACTGTTATTATTTAGTTCTAATTCTACTTCATTGGAACTATTTTTGCAGTCATATAATTAATTTTTTTATTTCATACTTCTTAGAATAGTGTATAAAAATAGGGATAATCATAAAGATAAGTGGAATTAACCGTATTTGCAACTGTATGATGTTGTAAACAAACATCAGGCAACTGTTTGTGAGCAATGCCCACTGATGAGGCTGCCACAAGCATCAATGCCTGTTACTAAGAATTCAGATGATGTTCATATTCATCCACTTAATATTCATATTCATTCACCCAAGTAAGCAGATAGCGAGTCTCACTTGTCAAGTGTGTAATGCAAAGAAATAATTTTATCATTCCTCGAGTAATAAGCATGTTTATGTTATCCATTGGGTATATAATTTGTTCAAATGCATATTTATGATTTGATTTGTTTTCTTTTTTCATAAATGGGGATTATACATAAAATTAACTTACACCTAACAGCTGCTCATCTCAGATCACAAATAATCAGAAAATCTCTCTCCAAAAATGTAATTGTGATGTAGGAAGTTTTTGTTTCTATGAATTTGGGTGCATTTGCTAATTTATTAGTCATTTGGTATATATTTTATACTTTTGAATCAAATATAAAAAATTTTGTAATTTTTCTTCAAAGCATATTTAGGCCTGTTTTTAAGAGAGTATTTGAATATTATCTGATTAGGAGCTTTGCCACAAAAAATGCTTATAATGACAATTTATATTTTCATGTTAGCTTGATTTGTATTTTTCCCTTTTTCTAGTTAAACTTGCTTTTATTTAGCATTCTTCTACTCCTTCACTCAAAAAATATTATGAAATGTATAATACCTATACAATCATAAAGCACAATATGATTGAAAATGTTTGAATAAATTTGAACGTTTTGTAACCAAATAAATTTTTTTTTGACATTACATGTAGTAGTTAATTTGCGGTTTAGGTCCCCTCACGAATTTGAAGCGTTTTCTCGCGCGTGCTCAATAATTACTCATTTGTTTTAGCTTTTTCATTGGTCTTTAATTAAGTTTCACTTTGAAATAGCGATGGAATTTTTACCATGGCATCGGCGTTTTTAAAAATGCGCCAGGGAGGGGACCTAAAGTGCATTTTCACCCATTTAGTATCTGGAAGGAAATATTAAATTATCATTTATATTTTAATAGGATGAAGCCAAACAGCTATTAAACTAGTAAGGTGTTTTCAACTTATTTTGCCTCCCAGAAGGATTTTTCATAAGTAGTAGTTTTATTTATTATAAGGATGAAAATTTATAAGTCTTCAACCACTTTGATTTACATTCAGAAAAATTACACATCTTGCTTAACAATTGGATTACATAAACTGAGGGCTTTTCATTTGGGAGAGAAGGGTTTTACCATTAGGCCACATTAAGCCCACGCTAAGATATTTGAAGACTGATACTACCATGGAAGTTGGTATGCACAGTCATACTTAGTTGACATTTATTCAAAATAATTACTCTAGAGCTAAGCTCGATCTAGTGCTTAGATCTTAATTTTACTCTGAATTAAAAATTGCCAAGCTAGATCCCAGTCTCTGTTTAACAAAAGGAATGGATAGTTGCTTTTCTACTTTCTGTATGTATATCTATCTGGTGACTGCTTGGGAGTGTTTTGGGATTTACTTTCCTTGCAACTACATACCACAATCTTTAAAAGATGTATCAGGAAGCAACATTCTGATTTATAAAAATTATTCCTAACAACTGTAAAGTATTAAAATTCTTTACTAAACAATGCCTAAATAATTGCTCTATATACCATGTTAGTAATACTATGTTCCTAAGTATCTATCTTGATCCTTCTACTAGGCAAAGATGAGTCCTATTTTCTTCATAAATTAGTGCTTGCTATTTGCTTCTTGTGTGAAAGTCTGTTTTGACATTATAAAGATATTTTGCAATTGTTTTCTTTATTCTCATAAGCAAATATATTATAATGAAATTGCTTAATTATCTTTATTATTCTTATATGGAAAATTTTACTACATTCTTTATATTTCAAGTTATATATTAATATATTTTGCCATATCATCTTTTCATCCCAATTTCCAAATCAAAAACATGCATTAATTATACCACTATATAGAATTACGCACTTTGTAATTCAAGTTTTATAAAAACTAAAATATATTAAACATGATTTTTATTTTAAAAATTTTGTGTTCACGAATACAATTAATTCAAGAATATTAAGTATTTCAACTTTTTCTTTACTTTTTCATGTTATTCCCCTCATTAAAAATCTTATATTAATTAACATAAAAGTAAGCTATTGCAATATTTCAAGAATCATAATATTTTTTTTTACATATTTAGTTCCAGATTGTCTCCAAAATATCCATATTTATAAAATATACATATAAAATGGTGACAGTTTTTATAAACTATTGGTATATCTATTCAGTAAAAAATTTGCAGGATTTTCTTAAAGGGTAATTAAATTTTTATGCTAAACATAATATATTAGAAAACATACACATACAACTTACAGTTATTCATGCTAACAAACGTTTTTCAGAGTCATTAAAAGCTTGTAAAAACAGGTATAATTCAAAATTAACAATTTATCTATTGTAAAAAAATGTCATTAATTAGTTCTAAATGAAGAAATGTTGAAAATAGTTTTAAATGAAATCAAAAAGGAGTTAATATAAACTTTAATTTTACTTTTGAAAAAGCTCTGTATTATTTATGACTAATGCTGGTATTTTTTCTATTATTAGTTTCAAACTGTTTCGTTAAGTAAAGTATTTTTATATGATGTTTGGGTACTCCAAAATTTATAATTTTGTCACTGATAATCTGTAGTTTTATGCATTACAATTAAATCTATATTAAAGTTTCAATTTAATAGTTGCTTATTACCTTAAATAGATTAAAAGAATGATATGAATAATATATTTTTCTTTTTGTATTTTATTTATTTATTATCATGAAATTTAATTATATCCATTTAATGTAATTATCTGTAGTTACATATTTTTCACTTACTTTGGAAAATAACATTAATAAATGAAGATAATGTTTATCATTAATTTTTTTCCTTATATATATATATATATATATATATATATATATATATATATATATATTACAGTTTCAGCTGAAGAATCTACTTTTTATCATACAATTACTTATTATTCAAAAATATGGCCTGAAGCTGTTCCTTCTCCTAAATATAAAGTTTCTTTGACATTAAAACAATGGCAAACTTCTAAGAATTTATTAGATAAATTTGTTCCTTCTTCTCCAACTCTTGACTGTAAGGGCACTGTTGAATTTCTAATGAAGAAAATTGAAAGAAAATGCCTCACTGGTAAGTTCTTTTCTTTCAAGATTTAGTTGAGAAATGTTACTGAAATATAGTTAAAACTAATGGTTAAAGTCTTAAAAAAATGCTTATAAATTTTGCATTTATTTGCCTTTATAAGTTATTCATATTAGTTATTAAATGAAAACTCTACATATAATATTTTATAAATGTTTTTTCTGCGATGCAAGCTTTTAAAATTTTAAAACTTAAATAAAGATTTCAAATTTTAAAATTCAAAACTCAGTGTTATTTTAATTCAATAGATTTAAAAACCTTAACTTTAAAAAGAAATTACTATGCATTTTAATCTGAAGCTAAGCAAATTTATTTAATAATTTCAACTATCCCACTATTTCATTAAATTTTCAATATATAAATTTCAGTTAATATATTTTAAGCATGAATCGAATAAATTTGTTAATAGCGAATGTCTTTTATTACAGAAATTTATATTTTTAAATTAACAAGTTTATTATCTTTAGATTAACAGTGTAAACTGTTTATAAAAATATTTTTTTTAATTTCCAGTTTTTGTTTTTTTTAATCATCTCAAAAAAAAATATTCATTTCAATTTCTTAAAATTTAATCATCTAGAACTACTTTTACCTTATGGGTAATACAATTTGTTCTATGAGATATTAAATGTTTATTATCATTTTTTTGTTTGGTTAGGTATTAAAAGCATCTATGTTTAATACATTAGGTGTTAAATCAGTATAAAACATAAGGTGTTAAATCAACTTAAAACTAGTTTACTGTTATCTTAATTTGATTAGATTCAAATTAAAATTTCTGTTTTTGATCAAAATTTTTGTCTATCCCAGAAAATGTTTCATAAATGATTTAAATTTTGAAGTATGCATAAAGCATTTAAATTCTGCTATAGTTTGAATTCTATTTAATTCTGTTATTTTCATAATGAAGTTAAATCTATTTTCCTTATTATAATTTATAAGTAAATTTCCACATCATTATTATTATTTTTTTTTTTATCTAGATGAAGTAATATGACTGGTTTCCTTTAAAAGAAAAATACCAGATAGTTTTTATTAATTTTTTTAAGAAATTTTGTTTTGTTTATGTTTTTATAATTATTTTCTGATTCATTTTTTAGGTTGTTACAGCAATGAATATATGCTAACAGCTCCACTTGTTATTATTGCCGTTTGTAATGGATGGTTTTGGGCCAAAGAAAATATCGTCAATAAGCACTTAGTACCAAATATATGTAAATTTATTGACACTGATAGAAATGAAAATGCTCTCAGTTTATTTTGTAGACTTTATGGTTAGTTATGATTTTTTAGTTATTTTAATTACTTTTTTGTTAAAAATTTAAGAAATTGGTACTAAAAATGGCATAATTTCACTGTCAAATTGTTCTGAGCTCCAATGGCTCAGTAACTGCATGCCCCTTCCAGTTAATATTAGCAAAGTAAAACACTTGCCTCAGGCAATAATTTGGAAGGTGACCACATTCTCAGTCCCTGGGTTGCTAGAGCTCTGTGCGTTTGAGATTTGTCCATGTTAATCTGTGTTATCCAATGTCCTTCTGTCAGTATAATGTAGATGTGGAACTGAGGGTGCGAGCCCTTCACCTGGCTGTGGTTCTAAATTATGAGGCGCTTGGTAATATGCGAGTATTCTAAAGCTGTTAGCCTTTAGATACATCCCTGGGCTCACCTGCACTGTTAGGTATGCATATCAAATTGTTCTTGTCAACTTAAACTATGACAATCTTTTCAGATACCTGTTTTTTGTGTATATCAGTGCTCCGCAACGTTTTTTTATTCGTGGCACACCAAAAGCTTTTTCTGGTTTTCACGGTACACCAAATTTAATAGGTATAAATATAATAAAACAACACGTATACACATCAGAAAATAATACATTAATTAATATTTTAATTCGTTTTATTTTACATATTTACGGTATTATATGTACATAACATATATAATTAATTACAAAACTACAATAACACAAAAAAATAGGCAAAAAGGGTAATTAATGTGATACTTGAGCTTGTTTCAAGGAACACAAGTATTTTATATTGGGCTTGATATTTGATAGTGCAACTCGAAGTTCTTGATCGAGATTTTTTAAGCAAGACCGCTTATCATTTTTAATTAAAA